>JASVEL010007767.1:0-75989 GCA_032618575.1 Nicotiana noctiflora
GTAGTTAGGACTCTAAAGCATGTATACGTGGATTTACTGTGAATGCATTGGTAGCTTGATTTACTTAACTCACATAGAATTAGTAAGAAAATTTCTAAAAGAATTAAACTTCATTTCTGAAATTGTTAAAAAAGAATTGGTTTTACTTGAATAAATATTTTCCTGATAAGTTCTTATGTGACTGATTGAGCATGTACTTTATGTGTGCCTGCGTTGCTTGGATGATTCGCGAGCAGGATATGTGTTTAAATATGGGACGGGCTGAATGCCTCGGTGATAATAGATGCATCTATGATTCATGCCACTTGACCCTCGGCAGCGCACAATTTACATTCTATTGCAGCGGGTCGTTGACCTCGACGTGATTGCGCATGTTTATTTGTTATTTAACAACTGCAAATGTGGGATTGGCCCTATGTGGCTTGATATAAACTGATAAGGTAATAAATGATACACTTTGGAAGCCCTTGATCTATTGTTGAATGTGCTTACCTATATTCCGGGCTTCACAACTAGGACTGTGAGCACGTGATTTTGCCCTAAGCAATTAAGTTCGAATATATATATATATATATATATATATATATATAATTTTTGTTTGTAATTGTGTGATTTGGTTGAAATACCAGTATTTTTGCTTGAAAATAAAATTACAAAAGAAAGTAATTTGGAAATATCATGAAAATGTTAAAATTCAGAAATCAAGTAAAATGCAAAAATACCCGAAAATAAAAGTAAAATGGCAAAAATATCGGAAAAATAAGAGAAAAATGCAAAAAATTAAAAGTAAACAAATATAAAACAAGTACAAAAAGAAAAATACAAAATACAAAAAGAAAATACAAGAAATAAATAAATACAAGTCAATATACAATATACAATATGAATTTGGGCTAAATATACAAGGAAATACATATATACCAAGCCCAAAATACAGACCAGTCCCAAAAGAAATAAGCCTGGTCTGCCCAAGCTTGTAATCAAACGGCACCTTATAGGTGTATAAATCTGGGCCGTTGATACAAATGATCAACGGACCAAGTAAGGCGGTGCCTTTATAAACCAAATGACGTCGCATATAGAGTTAATCCTGGTCGACCAATACAATTGATCAAACGGACAAGACCAACAAGCCATTTAAATGAAACGACGTAGCTTAGGTAAATCAATCTCAACCGTCCAATGTTATAATCCAACGGACCTAAGGAGACCTTTCATTAAACCATACGACAACGTTTTGAGGGCCAACTGATCCTGGCCATTCATTCGATTTAATCTAACGGCCAAGGATCAAAAGAGTACAATCAATATATATCACACCCTCTCCATTCAATCTCTTCATTATACACACATATACACATATCTCACAAACCCTAGCCGTCTAGGTTCACCTTCTTCCTCCTCCAGTCTCTCATGGAGACCACTGGAAAACCATGCTCAACCTTGGTCTCCGGCTTAGACAAACCTCAAACACCCTCTTCACCGTCCCAAAAACCTCCAAACCACCATAAACCCCGAGCAAAACCATTGGCCTCCCTGTTCTTGAAACTCCGGTCGCCGAAACCCTGGCCAGCGACCTCACATAGTATGAACCAAGGTCCCATATTAACACCCTTAAACCATCTTGAGGTGATCTACCATCCTATCTAGGTGGTTTTCCTTGAATCACCCTCAAACTTGTCGAATATTAGAAAAATACTCGCCGGAACCCTACTCAGGCGAGTACCAAAAATTAACCCTACCCCCAAAGCACCACCCCAGGTCTCCAGACCACCCCTCATATACACCTAAATCGAACCTAAAGCCCAATTTGAAAGATCCGGTACTCAGAAGATCAAACGTCTTCAAAGTTCTGAAAATCCAGAAAAATGAAAAGAATGAAGAAGAAAGAAAGAAGAAAATAAAGAAATAAAAGGAAAAAAAAGGAAAAGAAAAGTCCGAAAAAATCTAAGTATCCTTATCTTTGTTTTCATTCTTTGTTGTTCTGAAAAAGTGTTTCTTTATATGTCTATTGTGTTCATCTGAATCTATTTCTATGCATGCCTAAAATATGAATCTATCTCTGTTCAGGTGAGCCCTGAATCTTACACATGCTTGAAAAATATCTAAGTGTTCTTAGAGTTTTTGATGTTTACTATGCCTGAATCGTGTGTTAATTAGTCTGTTTTATATGTTTGTTCATTATATTCTATCTCGATTGAGTGTTAACCTGAATCTTACACATGCTTGAAAAATATCTAAGTGTTCTTAGAGTTTTTGATGTTTACTATGCCTGAATCGTGTGTTAATTAGTCTGTTTTATATGTTTGTTCATTATATTCTGTCTCGATTGAGTGTTGGTTAGTTGGAATTCAACAATTATCAAATTTCTCCTCTGAGTTCTGATTAATTGAAAATTAATTCGTGATTAAGGCTATATGTGCAAAACAACATGAATCTGGCTATATTTGTAACTTAATTTGTATGTGAGTTCATTCTGAACCTTTGAGTACTTATGTTATTTGGGTCATGAGTATAAAGGTCTTGTAGCTACATTTATGAGTTAAGTCTGGATGTTGATTAAGTGGCTATTCTTTTAATAAGTGGCTATGTTTTAAATAGTAGTCATATTCTAATAAGTGGTTATGTTTTGATAAATGGGGGCTAACAATGAAAAAGGGTGGGGTCTAAACTGGCTAATTCTTAAAACATGTTGATTAGTGGCTATTGGTTAAAAAAAGTATTACCCTAGTTCTACCATACACAAGGCAGGTCGGGTAATAATGAATAAATAAAAGGGGTAAAGTGGGAAAGGTAAATGGTATTTCTATAGATTAAGTAGAGCCTATAAGGATAAAAATGACTTTAGTACTTGGTATTTCTGCAATTACTTAGATAATAAAGGGTAGACTGGGAAGAACTAAAAGGAAATAATGAAATAAACCTTAGCAAGTGAGGGCGGCTAGGTAAAACCCGCCTAATAGAACCCAATAGAATTGCCCAGAACTTTCTAGCAGGGGTTCTAGGGCATTTTGATACATTTTTAACGGGATATATTGTAAATAATTGAAAAGAACAAGGGGAGGAAAATAAAATTAACTTATTTGAAATTCCCCCCAAAATAACTCTATAAATAGGCATCTAATAAGCCTGAAAGAAGGCTGGATTTTGAAAATTCAGAGATTAGTCCAAATTTTGAAATCAAAAGGAGTTCTAAAATTCTGAAATATACAACTAAGGGTTATATAAGCTGATTAACTTGAGTGTTGTTCTGGGGATTTCTGTGGGTCGATTCTTCATTAACTCATCTCGACTTTGCTGGATTCTCTGATTTTACTTGAGTTGATTTGCTGGGTTCCTTATTTGTAGTTTTTGGTAGCTGTTTGTTGTGATTGAATCGTCTCATTGCTGTTGTTGTATCATTATAATTGGTTGCTGACTATTCTTCTTCTCCAAACTCTAGACCCATCAATCTGTTTTGAACCAGGTACACTACTATGGCCTGAAGTTGTAATGGGCTGCTGATTGGAGAAATGATATAAAATCGTGTTATCTGAATTTTCATGTATTTGTATTTCATTATGTAGTTTTAAAAAAATACTTAGATCCCTGTAATTCATCTAGGACTTGGTTGTAATAATTAGTAGATTGTACATATGCTTTCAACTCCTTAATAGTAGTAACGATCAAAATAACATGCTAAATAACCTAGGTAAGAGAAAAATCACTTAAGTCAAAAATAAAAACTGGTATAAGATAGTTAAATTGTCCTGATTTGAAACAAGCACGAACTATTCAGAAAGTATCATATTTGGACGTCTTATGTTTCGAATTTGAATCAATTAACTTGTAAAAGTATAAGTAGTTTCATACCTAAAATTATGTTACTGATACTTGAGTTAGTTTAGTTGTGAATTTGTTTTTGAGATTCTGCAACTTGAAAAATAGTAATTCGAACATGTTTAATTAAAACTAGAACACTGTTTTCTTCAGTTAAATAAAAATGATAAAAACGATTTTGCAATTAGCATTCTAGTGGTGAATTGGTGCCAAATTCGATTAATTAAATAATAGCATTAGTATAAATCCTTGTGTTAGAACTGTTAATTAATCAGAAACAGCTATATGAAAACTGGTGATTGTAAAATACTTGATTAACAATAATAATAGTAACATGTTCTTTAATGTATACTGTGAAATTGTTAATTAGTTATTATCACACTTCAAATATGAAAGAACTGGGCCAAAATACGAAATTGGGCCTCAATTGAAACGAGATTACATTTATGCCTGAAAACGAGAAAGGAAATAAGTACTGGGCTGCAGAAGCCCAGTATCTCATGACAGATCATTGAACTGGTCTTTGATCCAGGCACAATAGCAAAGTATGGCATGGACGTTAATGCATAATAATATAGATTTAATATGAAAAATGGTATATATTAGGATAAGAGAAAAAACAGAAATAGAGAATGTAGTATGCTCTAGGAAAAACATTAATAAAAAAAATGGAGACGAGCCTCGCCAAATCACAAAGGCATAGTTGCAGGGCCTTCCATAATTTCCTATAAAATTAGAAATCGGAAAGATCGTTTAGCGAATTCCACGGTCTCTCCCAAATTAACAAGATATAGACACTTTAGGGCACGATTTATAATAAATATACATTCCTATTACGAGTGAACATTTATGCGACTCAAATCAAAATCCCGGCGAAGCTGAAATGCATTAAGGTCACAGGCGTACTGGTTGCGGTATGATTTGAAAATGCGTTTTTGCAACGTTGCAAAATCCTAAAATTAATCAAAGCGGAACATCAATAGCAATTGAAACTAAGGCATATAAGGAAATCAAATATAACAAATTCGGCAGTTGAGCGACCGTGCTAGAACCACGGAATTCGGGAGTGCCTAACACCTTCTCCCGGGTTAACAGAATTCCTTATCCGGATTTCTAGTTTCGCGGACTGTTAAACAGAGTCATAATTTCCTCGGGATTAAACCAGCGACTTTGGACACCATTATTTTCCCAAGTGGCGACTCTGAAATCTAATAAATCCCGTTCCAATTGTCCTTTAAGTGGAAAAACTTCTACCCTATTTTTATTATTATATCCTTTCCCGGGGTGTATTAGTAAATAGCGGGTATACATTAAAAGTAAAAAAAAGGAGGTGTGACAGCTCTGGTGACTCTACCGGGGATAAGAAACCAAGAACTTCAGTTTAGGGTCTAAGAATTTGAGCTCGATTAAATTATTGTTTTTGATATTATCTGATTTCATTATATGTTTTGATCAATGTGCTACATGTTTACCGCTTTATATTACGTGAATTGTATATATAAAATTGTGCCGAAAACCCTTCTCTTCTTACCCACGGGGATGTGCTTACTGGTTGAGACACCCCTTTCTGTTAAGTCGATACCCAATAAGAAAATAGAGGCCGGATAAGTTACAAAACCGGACGATCCCGCGGGTCCCCGGTACGTAGCCCCCTCCTCGATCCGAGTTGTCCACTCGGGTACACAGTCTAGTACCATGAAAAATCAGGATATTTAGCCTAGAGTTAGGGCGTTTATTTGCACCATATCTGACTTAGGGGACTCAACACAGAGGTTGGGTCCGTCTAGGACAGGTGAACCGGAAATCAAAGACCAAGCATGATTATATGTTACATTTATTTGTCCTAGATTATTATGCTGACCGGCTAAATACCTAAAAACAAAAAGAAAGAAAATTTTTAGAATAGAAATACTGAAATATTGACGAAACGCCGTCAAAAGTTTGAAAACAGTCGGAACAATTTTGTCGAAATAATTGGTCGTAAAACAATTTGACCAAACTACGCAGGTTTGATTCTCACCATTAGGCGAGATATGTAGGCAATCCGTGACGGGTCCAACCACCCCTTTTAAAAAAAAAAAACAAAAAATGTCGAATTTTTAGTTTTTAATAAAATCAAAGTGATGTCGTTTTTGAAAATAACCTAATGTTCCGAAAGGATGCCGGAAGGCTGTTTGTGCAAAAATGGCCGCTTTGAAGTCATTTCTTTTTCTTTTAAAACAATAGCCTTGAAATTTTCAAAAAGGTTAACTATTTTAAAATAAATAAAAATTGTCCTTGAAAAGATTTTTCTTTTTGAATAAATCGCCTTTAATAAATGTGCAGGATGAGCACAATACAAAATGAACCCTTTGCACTAATGAACAACTAATATATCAGGTATTTTGAAGTTCCCATTAGTAATGTAATTTGAACGTGTATTATAATGTCCTATTATTAATATAATTTGATAATGTATTATCTTTGTTTACCATAAAAATGGTAACAATAATTAAATTTGTAAATGAGATTCTAAAAGTATGTCATTTATTCCAGAGCTAGTTTAAAAGGGTGATTAGTACTAAATGTAGAGTATAAACAGTAAAGATTGAGCTACCCAAAAACGATAATTGAACCAGTAAGGAGTGTTCCCGGTCTTAGGACAAGCCAGTAGATACCTTAGGGCCAGGTCTCGAGCCTACATCGGGCCTATCAAAGATAATCGTATCGATGGTAATCGGGAAAGGGATAATAGATAAGTATGTTCGTACAAGGCTTTATATTGTCAATCTTTAGCTAAATGACAAAGAAGAAATGAATAACAATAAGATGCTAGGGCGACCTCGGGGTCAAAGAACACATTTAACTTTGGAAGAAAGAGATAGAGAGAGATAATATTGCTTTTGGAGGAGTGGAGCAACATCAGTCCTTTACAAGTAGGGTGAGTCCCCCTTATATAGGCGAGGGAACTCAATAAAATATGCTTATATTATTTACAAGATGTGATGACCTGACCCATCGTCTCATGAGCTACCACTCTATTTTCCCCCATTTTATGCTTTTTTATGTTTTGTTATCAGTATTTGGTGTGTTAGAGTTGATTTAGATTGGTTTTGGTAGAAAATGAGACCCTTAGTCTCTTTAAGGAAGGCTTGTTTTGGAAAAGTCAACTGGAAGTTAGAGGACTCGGATGTGATTTCTAGTGGTTTGATCAGCTTCGAGGTAGGATTTAGGACTTAGGAGCACGATCAAAATTGATTTTGGAGGTCCGATATAGAATTAGGCTTGAATTGGCGAAGTTACTATTTTGGCAAATTCTGGTTGGTAGGTGAGATTTCGTTCCGCGGGTCGGAATGTAATTCTGACTGTTGCAGTAGCTTCGTTAGGCGATTTTGAATATGTGTGCAAAATTTTAGGTCATTCGGAAGTGTTTTGGTTGGGTTTTCGATCGAATGCGTATTTCGAAAGTTTTGAAGAAACTTAGGTTTGAATCCGATGGGAATTGATGATTTTAGTGTTATTTGACGTGTTTTGATGATTGGAACAAGTTTGTATAATATTGTGAGATATGTTGGTGCTTTTGGTTGAGGTCCCAGGTGTAACGACCCGACCGACATTTTTAGCTCTAGCACGACGTTCAGTAGTCTGAGGCAATGAAAAGCTTTATTTCAGATATTATGACTTGTACGCGTGATTGGAATTGAATTTCGGGAAGTTCAGAGTTGAGTTAGAAAGAGAATTCTCATTTCAGAAGCTTAAAGTTGAAGAAATTAATTAAGATCGGAAATTTGAGTAAACGACCTTGGAATCGAGATCTGAATATTCCACCAAGTTCGTATGAGGATTTCAGACTTGGGCGTATGCCCAAATCGGATTTTGTATGACAGGTGCGCGTCTGGGTGCCTATTGTGGAAGTTAGATTTTTCGAAGAAATTTTACAAGTTTGGTTGATGTGCATTTAAGTGATATCGATGTCTGTTTAGGATGTCGAGTCTAGGAATAGCTCTGTATGGTGATTCTAGAGTTGGGAGCGCGATTGGAAGTGAATCCGGAGGTCCATAGGTCATTTTGGAGTTATTTGGCGAAAGTTAAAAATTTGAAAGTATTGAGAAGTTTGACCAAGGGTTGACTTTTTAATATCAGGGTCGGAATTCGATTCTGTAAATTGGAACAGATCCATTATGTCATTTATGACTCGTGTGCAAAATTTGAAGTCATTCCAGATTGATTTGATATGTTTCGACGCAAAATATAGAAGTTGGAAGATTTGAAAACTCATAATTCGATTCAACGCGTGATTCATAGTTTTGATGTTGTTTCATGTGATTTAAGTCCTCAAGTAGGTCCGTGTTATATTCAGACAAGGTCCTGAGAGGCTCGGATAAGTTTTGGATGGGATTCGGATCGTTTGACGCATTGTTGAAGTTGCAGAAATTTCTGTAGAATCTGTATTGGCAGCAGCTAGGCAATCGTGGAGCCTATTCGGAAGCTTGTATCTCACAATACGTAAGGAATATGTAATTTTACAAAACATGATAGTTCTATCCCTTGCATACTAGTTTCCAAAAAGCTAAACCATTAATTATTTTGATATTTGTACGTAAAGTTATGATCGATTGAATAAGGGTTGGTAAAACTTTTGAAATTTTCCAGAAATGTTTGATGCGAGGAGGCTACTTTAGAAGCTTATATATCACAATATATAAGGAATCCGAAAATGTTCAAACACATGAAAGTTGTAGGACTTGCATTCTAGTTTTCATAATGTTACACCGTTAATCATTTGGATATTTGTATAGAAAAGTATGAGCGGTTGAATAAGAGCAGATAAAGCTGTTTCTGGTGGACTTTTAGTGACGACTCTTAGTGGCGAAATTCGAGTTTTAGTGACAGATGAGCAGAAATTTAAGGAGCAAATATTACTCATTTCCTTCATTTCGTTTTGAATTTTTGGAGCATGGTTTTTGGGCGATTTTTGGAGCTTTTGGAAGAGGGTTTGACCTAGCACTTTGAGGTAAGTAATTTCCACACAACATGGGTTTAATACATAGATTATGGATAGATTAACATGTAAAATTGGTGAAATCAAGGGTTTAGATGAAACCTATGTTTTGTATAAAAATGATATTTGACAAAGAAAATGGTTATGGAATTTGGTAAAAATCATATATTTGGCTATATAAGGTTATGGGTAACAACTTTCTTCGAAATATTTTGGAAACCGGGCACGTAGGCCCGAGGGTGAATTTTAGGAATGTTATATTTAGGATTGGGTAATCACTTAGTTGGAATATGAATTTTTGAGCGTATATTAATTTGTTTATACACCATTTGAATAGTTTTGGATGGTTCGGTAGCGATTTGGGGGTTTGAGCTCATTCTTTGACTAGAAAGTAAGCAATGAAACGAGGTGAGCCTCCTTTCTAACCTTGTAAAAGGAAATTGTCCCCATAGGTAAGTTAATTGGTTATGTGCTCCTATTTGTGAGGGCTACGAATGCACGAGGTGACGAGAGTCCATGCGTAGCTACTATTATGTTATAGTCTGGGTAGTCTAGGACCCAAGGGCATGCTATAGTTGGAATATTTTCCAGCTTGTTGACAACTTGTATTGATTAAATCACATCGAATTAGTAAATAAATTTATAAATAATTTAAACTCCATTTTTTCTTAAATTATTAAAGAGAATTGGCCTTTATTTGCTTAATTGCTCCATGTTGACTTCTTGATTGACTGCTTGTCTGTGTGTGTTTACTTTTGAAACGGGCCGAACACCTCGACAGATTAAATCTGCATCTATGGGGCAGTGCACAATTTACTTTTCTGTTAGAGCGGGCCATCAACCTCGGCATGATATGCGCATGCTTATATTGCTTGCCTGAAAATATTAAATGTTGATATTGCCTTTCATGGCCTGATATGAACTGATAAAGATAAATGAAAAGGAAATCTTTAAAATCCTTTATCATTTGTTAAGGTGTTTACCTGTTTTCCAGCTTTGTGAGTTAGAGCCTACTATATAAACCCATGATTTTCTCACATTCTAGTATATTATTATTTGACCACTAGAAAATGTTAAAGTTGACCTCTTGTCTCTACTTCTTCGAGATTAGATAGGATACTTTCTGAATACACATTATTTTCATACTTATACTACACTTGCTGTGCATTTTTGTTGCACAGGTCTGTATGTGGCTAGTGAATTAGTGGCATAACGGCATGTCGACATAGAGACTAGGTGAGCTGTATTTCCTTGAGGCGACCCCTAGCTAGTATAGTCTCTCTCTCAGGATTCTTTTTATTTTCGGTCCAATTGTATTCCGGACAGCTGTTGTATTGTATTGATTCCTAGAAATAGCTCATGCACTTGTGACAACGGGTTCTTGGATGATTTTTTGGATTATTCAACATTAAATTCATTAAAGACTCCATGGTTTTTTCTGTAAATTTCATTATTTGTTATTTAAACGTATAAGGAAAAATGATTTCAACAAGCTTTAAAATAAGAATTTAATTAAGTATTTCAGTTGGCTTGCCTAATAGCGGTGTCCAGCGCCACCACGACCCTTAGTGGATTTTGGGTCGTGATAACATGGTATCAGAGCTCTAGGTTTCCGTAGGTCTCACGAGTCATGAGCAAGTCTAGTAGAGTCTCACAGATTAGTACAGAGACGTCTGTAGTTATCCTCGGGAGGCTATAGGGCTGTTAGGAGTACTTCCCTTCTTGATTCCCTATTGTGCGATTTGATTCCTATGAGGCTTATGCCTTTGTTTCCTTCCTACTCAATCTTATGCGACGTAAGAGGCTTGTTATAAATCAAGAATTAAGGAATCGTAATGGCACTAAAGATGCGATGCTAGTTGTTTCTCCTGGTATAATTGATTGGACTATTATATCGCCTTATGGAAGGATATCTTATTGTTTCGACTCAGTAGAGATACTTCTGAGAGCCTTGAGGATAGGTACAAGTTGCCATGATGCTTATGAACGATTATTCCACAGTTTTGTTATGATGGTAGGGTGTTTGCCCGTGTGTCGAGGCAGTGAATAACTTGAATTGAGGTTTACTCAGTGCGTGATCTAGAGATTTGATGTTTTTTTCCCAGTAGGTAAAAGACAATTGAACAGAGAATATTCAGGTTTGGGTTGATGATGTATCAAGACTCGGTATTTGCTAGCGTGGTGAAGTTTTCTTCTACAATGAGATGTCGTTGTCCTTATGGAATGTGCGAAATTTGTCGGTGTTATGATCTTCTAGAATTCACCTTTGGAGCATGATATTGCGGGTCAGTATCGACGAAGCGGCTGTTAGATATTGCAAGGTAATGTGGTTCAGGATTGAATCGGCATTTCTAATATTAGTAGCTCAAAGATGATCTTCGGAAAGGTTTAAAGTTAGTAGCGACTTGTGGGTTCAAGTTATACGAAGATAGATACTATTTAAGCAAACAATCGAGGAGCAAAGTATGAGGAAGGACATTTGGGAAGTGTCAGACAGTGGTTAAACTTCTAGAAGACCAGGTATGAGAAGCGCAGGTCGATTGGTTGATTAAAGAATCGAGTTTACTAGAAGTGGGAGAGTGGCGGTTGTTGCATATGGGCTTGGTAGTAGGATGACTACGCGCCCTAAGGAGAGTCTGGATCGATTTGGGAATTTTAGGATTGGTGATTGGGGTCTACGAGTCTAATTTGAAGAATGGCTTATTACGCGGCATGAGATCAGATATAACGAAAATGAGAGCTTGAAATGAAGAAGGATGCAACATAACTTTGAATTGGAAGGATGTTGCTGCACATATAATTGATATCCACGAGCGGAGAATGGACTCGTGCAGCTAGAGAGTGAGCTTGGACTTTGGATGGGTTAATTTTGTCGTAGTGATGTACCGCGTGCAGCAACGTTGGAAGGTGTCGAGAAGTGGTTTCCACAAGAGGGTTATTCCCTGTGAGTAGGATTAGCCGTCGCATGGTTGGCGAAGCTTCTGCGAAGGATTCTATAGGTTATATAACAAAGGGATCGGTTGTGCGAAGGCGGTTGATTGTGAAATGTTATGTCAACAAGAGATGAAGAAGTCTAGTGAACTCCATAATTGTGAAATGATGGCTTCAAGCTAAGTGGGAGAGTCCCACCGCCTATGATGGGGTTGCATGGTTAACTACTTGTGAGGTTTCTGGTTATTAGCATATCGAAGGGTTATTTCAGTTACGGGAAAGGCCCATAAGTTGTAATTTGAGAAAAGGAATTGTTGAATGCATGCTATAGTTGGCCTTATTGACTCATGTTCAGACTTGGGGAAGGATTTAGGATTTATGCCTTGTATAGGTGCTGATTTCAAAGGAAGTGATTCCGTCAGGTGCTTCGTAGAGGGGGTACTCATGTGTTATAAGATTTACAAAGTTGATAATATTTGGGGCCAAGGCAGAGCGGGTGGCTCTCACCATTGGTCCTAGTAGATCCAAAGGGGTAAAATATGGGGCCTAATGATTTTGAGCCCACGGTGCGGTTGAGAATCAAACTTTTGCAGCAGCTTATGAATGGAGGCCCAGAATGTTCTATAATGTTTTGACTTGCAGTGTAGCATTTGGAGGTATGAAGTTGTTCATGGGATTTGAGACACCATGGTCTCGCGATTCAAGGTCACTCGGATGAGAGCGGATGGAGTGTGTTATGTGTTGAATGTAGTTATTATTATTTCAAAGGCAATAGGGGTATATCGAAGGAAGATAGATTGGTTAGCCACAGTTGACTTGGCACATTGGTGGTAATGATCAGTTCATTCAGCATGATCGAGTTACGCATATGATTTGTGGCGGTACGTGTGAGGCTTGTTGGCCTCCGCGGTCGATTTATTTAGAAGCATTCTTCTGTTATGGCCTGTTATGTGTAGGCAGATCCCAAAAGGGGCTATGGTGGCTTGGACCACTACTTAGAGATTTGCATATTCTACGGTTATGAGAATTCTCCTTTGTGTTTCTATGGTTCTCCTGAAGTGAATTTGGTGAGAAGTTGTATACTATAAAGTGTTAGTCTATTAGTGGTTCCGGAGTTACGATAAAAATCGTGTTCTATCATATTTTGGCACGTTGGGTGCAATGAGTGGTATGGAATTTGAAGTGAGGATCAGGGTTGCAGCTTGATATTGACAATGATATCACGAGTTCGGATGAGAAGGAAGGGAGTTTCGAGGTTTAAAGTACGTTGGTAACTTCTTCAGCATCACCTGAGATTGGTGTTTTGTGAAAAAAAAGGCTTTGCATCCTGGTTAAGGATTTTTGAATGCTTTTCAACATTTGTGCGACTAGTGGTTTGGATGTGCAGACCCGTTAATTATTTCGGAAGGTTGTTGGAGCGTGTCCCACATGAAGATTGTATAAGTGTGACATGTAGTCACTTGATTGATTAAGGATTTAAACCAAGTATGGGGATTGTGGTAATATCATTAATTTGAGAATTTATTCCTAAAAGGCACTCTGTTTATTGGGTTATGGACTGTGGAGGTTTGCTCCGGTTATGAGGGTTGTTCTTATGTGTTATGAGAAAATGGGAGTTATTTTGGACCTTTGAAAGGATATTAGCCTAGTTAGTGCAATCATAAATCGGCTTGAGATTAGTGGATTGATTTAAATGTAAACATGGGCTTTATATCAGGCCAAATGTGTTCAACTCAGCAATACACTCCTTATGGAAGAGAGTCGGGGTGTTATTTCGTTGCCAGCTATTTCATGTAATGATCTATTGCGTCGTGTGAGTTGTGAGGCGGCTCAATGAATTTTATGTGTTGAGGTTCCACATAGAGATGATGTTATATGAGCAGGATGGACCTTGAGAATTCAGATCATATATCGCACTTTAGTTGTGCTCGAGTTTGTGGATTATAGCATTGTATGTCTCCCCAGGGAATGGTATTATACACTTAGCGTGTTTATGACCGATATTCGATATTTTGTTGTAACGAGCAACTTAGCTCGCTGTATATCTCCTTATGTGAGTTCCATATATGGATCGGGTGGTCCGCCATGGGTATGTTATTTGGATCGGGTGGCATGCCACCATGGTTATGTTATGTGGATCGGGTGGCACGCCGCCATGGTTATGATTTCTCGGATCAGGTTGTGCACCACAGTGTGTTGTTCAGTACAGATCCCTATATATGTTCTTATGTGTTTTGTCCCATTTTCTGAAGAAAGCTCGTATTAGCTATGAGCTCACGTTGCATGTATTATTCGCAAGCGGGGTGATTGGATCTCCTTTTCAAAGTTCATTTTTCTTTTTGTATCGTATTCTAATTGGTAACCTATTGGCACGTTGTGGAATCATATAAGATGTTGGTCATGTCGGGTGGGTTATTGCCTGAGCAGCTCGTACTGGGTGAGACGAGATTGTTAGATTTAGGATCAGTGCAATCTGATTACATGAAATATATTAAGGAGAAAATATCATTACGTGGTTCAGAATGAGGCAATGTTTCTTGTCAGAAGTATAGACTCAATGATTGGTTGACTCGGCAGTTGATTATGAATTTATGCACGTCTCTTCCGTTGTGGAGGCAATGTAAGAGTGAGAGTAAGACCTTTTTATATCTTAAAAAGTCAATTCCGATCGCACTCTTAAGTTACAAATCATTCCCCGAAGTTAACCGAATCACCGGAAATCACATCCGATCCCTCTAACTAAATAGTCAACACCCATTTGACTTTTCCAAAATAAGTCTTCCTTAAAGAGACTAAGTGCCTTATCTTCTACAAAAACCAATCCAAATCAACTTTAATACACCAAATACTAATAATGAAACATGAAGAAGCATAAAAGGGAAAACGAGCCGGTAACTCATGAGATGACGGGTCGGGTTGTCACATCCTTGGGATTGGCCGCTACTTCAAGTGGTTTTAAGGGGTGGGTATCTCTTGTTCTCTCAGGCCATCTCCAACCTTTACCCCATTTTTTGTCCCCAAAACGGGGATTTTCCCATTTTGGGGATAACTTACTACAACCATTCCCCTCTTTTTTCCACCAAACATTTTTATATTCTTCTCTCTCTTCTATATTACATTATTATCTTTCATTTTAATTTTATTTTTTAATTTTCAATTAAACAAATTCCATCTTTTATTTTTATTAATTTATAGTCTCCATAAATAAAACAATTTCATAAAATTTTAAATAATATAATTTGTAAGAAATTATTATAGATTAGCTAATAATTCAAATAAATCATTAATATGCACTAAAATTAATTCTAAATTGAGCATGAACCCTAATTTTACGAAAATATGCACAAAAATTAATTTATCAAAATTATACATTAAAATTAAGATATAATATTAATATAATAAAAATATTACATAAAAATAATTAACTCTATATAAAGAGATAAAAAAATACTAAATAATAAAAAATGATAAATAGTAATGGGGGAGATGAATAGTATACCCCATATTTGAGGGAACACTATTCATCCCCTATTTTGGGGACAAAAATGAGGGAGGATTGGAGTAAAATTTCCCCAAAAATTATCCATATTATGGGGGATAGGGGCAAGGTTGGAGATACCCTCACAGTAAAAGAGACAATCCCATTTAGGGGTTTTGCCGCTTCCCTAGCTTTTTTAGGAATTAGAATTTGAACTCCCTTTTGTGTTTGTTAGATGCTAGGTTAGGGTGTAGGAATTTGGAATTTTTAAAAGGTTTTAATTTGGGTGTAAATGGTATCGGGCTCAATGTTTTGGGCTATCCAAAATTGCGCCTTTCCAACCCAAAATCTTAATTTTTTTTCTACAAAATGATATTAAATTTATATTATAAAATACATAATTAACTCGAATTAATTAAAATAAATAATATCATATTCTGAAACTATTTTTGGTATTTTTTCAAGATTACAGAAAAATTAAAATAGATAAAAATAGTTGTTAATAATATTACTACATTAAGTACTAATTAACCTTAAATTAAATAGACGTGAACTTATTTTTGTGTTTTTAATTTTTTAAATAAAAAATAAAATAAAAATAAAATTAGTATATTAGAATCCTAGAAAAATTCAAATAAATATATAAAAATGCAAAACTGCTAATATAGCTTAAAGACGTAGCGGGTCAAAAATTACATGTCTACAACCAATATACTTACGAAGCATAGAAACATGAAATACCGAATGCACATTCGACAAGCTAGGTGGCAAGGCAAGCTCATAAACCACTTTCCCAATCCTTCGTAGCACCTCAAAAGGCCCAATGAACCATGGACTCAATTAACCCTTCTTCCCAAATCTCATAAACACCCTTTATGGGTGAAAGCTTTAGTAGAACCTTCTCCCAAACCTTGTAAGACACATCACGAATCTTCCTGTCAGCATAACTCTTTTGTCTTGACTACGTCGTACAAAGTCGTTCCTGAATCACTTTTACCCCGTCCAAAGCACCATGTACCAAATCTGTACCCAAAAGCCTAGCCTCGCCAAGCTCAAACCAATCTACTGGAGGTCTACACCACCTCCCGTACTAGGCCTCATATAGAGCCATCTGAATACTCGACTGATAACAGTTGTTATAGGCAAACTCCGCGAGTGGTAGAAACTGATCCGATGGACCCCCAAAATAAATGGCACAAGTGCGCAACACATCTTATAATATTGAATAGTGCACTCAGAATGTCCGTCCATTTGAGGGTGAAAAGCTATGCTCAACTCAACCTGAGTACCCAACTCTCAATGCACGACCCTCCAAAACTGTAATGTGAACTAAGTAAATCTAGATGAAATGATAGAAACTAGGACACCATGCATGCAAACAATCTCTTAGATATAAATCTTAACAAACTGCTCTGAAGAATCGGTAGTACACATTGGAATGAAATGTGCGAACTTGGTTAGCTGATCCACAATCACCTGAATAGTATCGAACTTCCTCAACGTATGTGGGAGTCCAACTACGAAATTTATGGTGATCTACTCCCACTTCCACTCTATAGTATCTATCTCCTAAGCAAGCCACCCGATTTCTAATGCTCATATTTCACCTGCTGACAATTGAGGCATCGAGCCATATACCCCACTATATCTTTCTTCATTCTTCTCCACTAGTAGTGCTATCTCAAATCTTGATACATCTATGCAGCACCCGGGTGGATGGAATACTGCGCGCTACGAGCCTCTTCCAGAATCAATTCCCGAAGCCCATATACATTAGGCACACATATTTGTCCATGCATGCTCAATACCCCATCATCACCAATAATCACATCCCTGGTATCATCGTGTTGAACTCTGTCCTTAAGTACAAACAAATTAGGATCATCATACTGGCGCTCTCTGATGCGATCAAACAAAGTAGACCGAGAAACCACACAAGCTAAGATCCGACTGGGCTCCGAAATATCGTACCTCACAAACAGATTGGCTAAGGCCTACACATAAACTACGAGAGGTCTCTCCCCAACTGGAATATACGCCAATTTTCCCATACTCACTGCCTTCGTACTCAAGGCATCAGTCACTACATTGACCTTCTCCGGATGGTATAAGATAGTAATATCATAGTTCTTTAGCATCTCCAACCATCTCCGTTGCCTCAAATTGAGATCTTTCTACCTTAACAAGTGTTGGAGACTATGATGATCAGTAAACACCTCACAAAACACACCATAGAGATAATGTATCCAAATCTTCAACACATGAATAAAGGCAGCCAACTCCAAATCATGAACATGGCAGTTCTTCTTATGGGGCTTCAACTGACAAGAAGCATAAGCAAGCACTCTACCTTCCTGCATCAACACATACCCAATACCAACTCGAGAAGCATCATAATATGCTGTATAAGAACCTGAAGGTGATGGAACAACTAACACTAGAGCTATGGTCATGGTAGTCTTGAGCTTCTGGAAGCTTGCCTCACACTCATCCGACCACCTGAAAGAAACACCTTCTTGAGTCAATTTGGTCAAGGGTGATGCAATAGATGAAAATCCTTAAACAACTGATGGTAATAACCCATTAAACTAAGAAAGTTGTGAATCTCTATGGCTGGGGATAGTCTGGGATAACTCTAAACCTCCTCTATATTCTTTGGGTCATCCTAAATACCCTTACTGGATACCACGTTCCCCAAGAAAGCCACTAAACTTAGCCAAAACTTACACTTGGAGAACTTTGCATAAATTTTCTCTTACCTCAATCGTTGTAATACAACTTTCAAATTCTTAGTGTGCTTGTCATGAATACACAAGTACACATGAATATCATCAATGAACACAATAACAAATAAGTCGAGATAAGGCCGAAACACGTTGTTCATCAAATGAATGAACATTTTTGGGGCATTGGTTAGCCTAAAAGACATCACAAGGAACTCATAATGACCATATCGGGTCTTGAAAGATGTCTTAAGAAGTCAAATAATTCATCAATACGAGGCAAAGTATACTTGTTCTTGATTGTACTTTGTTAAACTGCTTGTAACCAACACACATACTCTTCGTGCCATCTTTCTTATACACAAATAGAATAGGCGCACCTCAAGGGGATACACTAGGTAGAATAAACCCCTTATTAAGGAGTTTCTAAAGCTGCTCCTTCAAATCTGATGGCGCTATACGATATGGTAGAATAGAAATGGGATGAGTGACCGACACCAAATCTATACCAAAATCAATATCCCTATCCGTTGTACATGCTTGGCAGGTATGCAGGAAACAAATATGGAAAATTTCTCAATATTGGGACTGAATCAATGGAAGGAGCCTCTACAGTTACAACCCTTACAAAGGCCAAATAGGCAAAACAAACCTTCCCAACCATCCGTTGGACCTTTAGAAATGAAATTACCATACTGGGAACAAAATCGATCGAACATCATCTCTCAATCCATGGCACACCCGGCATAGCCAATTGCACTGTCTTAGCATGATAATAAAAAATAGCACGACATGGAGATAACCAATCTATGCCCAATATAACATCAAAGTCCACCATACAAAGCAACAAAAGGTATACTCGGGTCTCCAAACCCCTAATAGTCACCACACACAACCGTCATATGCGGTCCACAATAATAGTATCACCCACCGGAGTAGATACACGAACAAATGAAACAAGAGGCTCATGGGGAAAATCCAAATAATAAGCAAAATATGATGACACATATGAAAAAGTGGAACCAGGATGAAATGACACAGAGCCATCTCTATGATAGACTAAGACAATATTTATGACATCTGAACCAATAACATCCAGTCTAGATGGGAATGCATAGAAATAGGCTTGACCACCATTTGATCGACCTCCCCCTCTGGGGTGACCCCTAGCTGACTGCCATCTACCTCTAGCTGACTGGTGGATGGGAAAGTAATTAGTGTAGAAGTCAATGACTGACTCCTCTGAGATGGACCCCCATAAAGACAAGGACATTGCCTCCACATATGACCTAACTATCCAAACTTATAATAAACCCCTGGTTCTAGAAACGGGGATTGAATGGAATCTCTAGCACTGGGATGACTAGCAGAAGAACTGGCACAAAAGGATCATAAACTGATGGAGCACGAGACGAACTCTAACCTGGAAGTGCACTAAATGATGAATGGCCCTGATGAGAACTGTGAGAACCATTGCCTGATGGTTCCCCACGATAAACTGGGCGAGCTAACTAAGCATGTCTGAATGAATGGCCTCTATCGTGCTGAATTTGACCCTCACGAGGAGCATCACTGATTCCACCCTGCTACAAGGCCTCTTGGCCTCCTTATAAACCCTCTTCTAACCATAAACCATCTCAATTTGTCCAGCTATGTCAATAATCTCATAAAAAGTAGCACCAGATACTCTCTCTAGTCATAAGCAATCAAAGCTGAAAATTGAGTCCATATGTAAACCTCCTAATCCTCTCTCGGTATGTGGGAACCAACCAGGACGTATAACGAGCCAACTCAAAAAATCGCATCTCATATTATGTAATAGACCTATCACCCTAACGAAGCTGCTCGAACTGCCTGATCAGCTGCTATTGACAAGACACGGGTACAAACTTCTCTAGGAAGAGAACGGAGAACTAGTGCTAGGAAAAAGGGTATTGCACCAACCGGCCTACGCCTATCGTAAGCCTCCCACCAACTAAGTGCAACCCCAAAGAACTGAAAAGTAGTAAATGAGACCCCACTAGTCTTCAGAATACATGCGGTTCGAAGAATCCTCTAACACTTATCCAAGAAACCATGTACATCCTCACCCTCATCATCGCTAAATGATGGAAGTTGATGTCTACCAAACCTCTCCAATCTGCACTACAGGTCATTTGGCATTACATGAGCTACATAGTACTGAGATATGCAACCGGCTGGGCTAGAGGTTCCCCGGTGTCTGAAGTCCCTACACGACCTACTTAGGTGTGCGAGCAACCGTAGTCTAAGTACCTCCCCCGGCTTGAGAATTAGCTGCAACCGCAGTAACTAAGACTGCCTGAACCAAGCTAGTACAATTGATAGAATCTGGGCTAGGGCCACCTGAAGGCCTAGGATAACAATAGGTACAACTAGTGCCTGAGCTGGTACTGCTGGAGCATCCACAACTGGGACCTGATCATGAGCTGGGGCGGCTGGTGGATCTGTATATGCTACCCTAGTTGTTACGCGGGGTACACCCCTGCCCCTAGAATGGCCTCTACTGCGTCCTCGACCTCTAGTATCCCCAGCTGGTGGTATTGGTGGTTGTCCGTCCTAACCGGTAGCACGTACTCACCATCTGTGAGAGAATAGAATAACATAAGTTCAGTTACCAGAATCAACAGATTCGCATGACAATAATTCAAGAATGTGAAGTTTTTCATAAAGGTTCTACAGCCTCTCGAAGATAAGTACAAATATCTCCATACCGATCCACAAGAATATACTAAATCCACTCATGACTCGTCAGACCTATGTGACGTACGCCTGATACAAACTTATCACGACCTAAAAATCCACCCTGTCGTGATGGCGCCTATCATAAAACTAGGCCACCCAACACATATCCCAAATAAAATCAGTATTTCATATTTAAGCTATTAATTAATAAAAATTCCATAATATAAGTCTATCAGGTGCAGAAAACAACACAAGCCCGACATCGAGGTGTCATAAGTGACGATACAATAAAGACTATCATAATATGGAAATAAAATATTAAAATTGTCTAAGGGAGATAAGAGGGAGAATAGCAAGGCTACGATTGCCATGCATCTACCTTCTCGACTCTGGGTATTTGCGATGGATGATGGATCATCGTTTGCTATCACGTCTCGAAACTCCTAGATCTGCACACACAATGTGCAAGAAGTAATGTGAGTACACCAACTCATTAAGTAATAAAAGTAAATAAGACCGAGCAGTAAGAAAATATATAAATCACATCGTAGCACCACGGTATGTACAGTACGTTTCCAAAACAGTATAGAAATCAATTATCTAGTTAAAATCCAATTTCAGTAAAAAATCCATTGAAAAAATGTCTTTCTAATAGTTTTAACAGAGATGTAATAAAGTTTAGAGAAAAATGATAACATCGTAAATAGAACTTGGGCAAGAATATATTATTAACCGCCCCTCAGGCATAATATCAATTAGAACCAGCCTTTTCGGGCACAACATGAATCAAGAACAGCCCATCAGGCAATATCATATCACTCACTCTAGGTACTCGTGCTCACTAGGGGTGTACAGACTTCGGAGAGGATCTTACAGCCAAAGCACTATCACAAGCCATCTCGTGAAATAATAAATTAGACCCTCAGACTCTCATATATCACAAAATAGTACAACATAATGTGCTGCGCAACCCGATCCCATGATATCATCACAACAAAGGCCCTCGGCCTTACCCAGTTAGAAACCTCTCAAGCCACTTGGGCTAACAGTGAAAAGGGTGCTCAGCCCAAAAATATTATTTTATATAACGGAGTACATAAGAATGAGTTATGAAATCAGTAAAATCATAACACGAGACCAAATATGGCATTCAGCCCAAAACATAGTAATACTTTCTAACATACGATAATATCAAGTAGTTTCAAAAAAATATACAACTTAATAGTTGCTACTAAACGAACCAAGTCACAATCCCCAGCAGTGCACGCCCTCACGCTTGTCATGTAGCGTATGTTTCACCTTAAAATAGTGAACAAAAGTGAAATTCGGGGTTTCATATCCTCAGGACAATATTTACAATTATTACTAACCTAAAACCGATCCAAACACTACTCTATGATGCCTTTGCCTCTCGGATCGGTATCCAAACGCTCCGAACCTATCCAAAATTAGTATTAAATCATAAATACACGCTAAAAGAACAAAGCCCATGCAAAAATTATCAAATTAAATCAAAAATTCCAAAGTTGGTCAAACCCGACCGTTAGGCCCACATCTCAAAATCCAACAAAAATTACTAAACTAGAAACTCCTTTCCCTCCCGAGTCTATACATACCAAAATTATCAAAATTAGATCTCAAATGGTCTCTCAAACCCCCAATTTAAACTTTCCAATTTCTAGCCCTAATTCTCCAACTTCATCCTTAATTTTCCCACAAATTTCATGATTAAACAACGGTAAATCAGAACATATACAAGTATTATGGCTCAAGTCACTCAACTTGCTGATAACCCTTGAATCCCTTCTAAAAATTGCCATCCAAAGCTTCAACATCGTCCAGAATTGGTGAGAAATCAGCTGAAAATCGCGAAGGAGAAGATTTATACCTTCTTCCCAAAGGATTCCGCACCTGCAGACTCGCACCTACAAAAACTAGATGCACACCTGCTAAAATCACTTAAATGACTGCGGCCTCATCTGTGCCCAGTTACTGCACCTGAGGTGCTGCAGATGCGTCCAAATAACCGCATCTGTGATTCTTCTCGTGATGGTATTTGCGTCCTCACACCTGCGGTTCCCTATCCACAGGTATGAAAATGATAGAAATAGTTAAATCTGCTACATTAACTCAATGCCAAACTTTGTGCCAACCACCCAAATCCATCCCGAGGCAATTGATTGAAGCATTAGATCTTTATCATAATTACGGAGCCATAGCAAAGAGAATCATCAAATTTGGACATTGTATGAGGATTTATGGTCATTTTGATAAGAATTGGGTTGCCTATTTTTTCATATTCATTACGAAATTGTCACTGACTACGTATTTAAAAATTCTTTACTATTTTCAAATATCAAAATTAATATATCTCCTTCAATATAAAGTCAATTGGAGTGATTCAAGAACCTAACTTGACTAGAATTTCATAAGGAATCCATTAAAGGCATCAAACGTGAGTTTAGAGATCTTTTGGCACAATAAATGAGGTAGAACAGTGTTAAAACATGGGTTTTGCGCATTTGACATATTTTGAGTTGGGAAGCTAGGAATTGGGCAATTTTCGAGGTGATTTTCAGAATATGAATTGGGGTAAGTATTCTCTATTCAGTTTTGGTTATATTTCGTAAATCTATCTTCGATTTTAGCTTTTTATTGATAAAATTTAAAGAAGAAATTGGGAGTTTTGGCCTACTGTTTCATAATATAATTTGAGTTTTGAATATCGATTCAGAGTGGGATTTGAGTGACATTAGTATGGTTAAACTCGTAATTGAATGGATTGACAGGTTTTGTGTTTTTGTCAAGTTTCAAGGTGCGGCCCGGGTTGGGCCTTTTGGCCGATTTTGGGCTTTGATTAAATTTTCAACCTTTTTCGATTGGGATTGGTTCCTTTTTTATGTATTTGAGTTGTTTTTGATTAGTTACGAGCCATTCAGAGGTCAGAACGCGTGTGATGGCAATCTTGGAGCATCACTTGGCTTGCTCAGTGTCGAAATTGGCTTGTTTAAGATTAATAATTCCTTTAAACTTAGTATTGAGGGTATGAAGTCCAGAATTTATGTGTTATGTGAATGGTGTTGAGGTACCACACATGCTAGGTGACATGCGTGTGGGCGTGCACTTGGTGAGTTGTGACTATATTTTTTCTAGGGCACTGAATATTGGCCCTATTTTATTGATAATTGTATTTTCACCATGTAATAAAATAAATAAGTTGTACATCATGCTAGATATCATGTTTAGGCTATATGCGGATATTGTTGGGACCCATAGTGGTCGTTTCTTGCTGTCATCTCATTGAATTCATTGATATTTCATACTCAATCACATTCATGCATTTATATCGTATCTCAATCGCAGTTGTTACTTATTAATACATCATATCATTGTTCTGGGTAAGTTTTCATGACATTGTGAGCCCGTGGGTGAGATTTGAGAGATTGATGATCCAGTAAGGTCGAGAGCCTGACTATGAAAGACAGTTAGGCAATTGGGTTACATGCTGCAGCATATTTTATTAATAATTGAGTAAGGTCAGGGGCCTGATTGATTTATGACATTATTCAATTGTTATAGCGCTTGGGCTGAATGACCCCCAGGAGTCTGCACATCCCTAGCGAGCGCAGTTGATTATATTCAGGGATGGATCATCCCTTGATATTGAGATGGATCTTCTCTATGAGGCAAGATTGGCTTGTTTTCTTGGTATTGGGTGACTTATAGTCAGTAATGTATATATTTCGGGATGGATCTTCCCTGGGCCGTATGGGCCATATACAGTGCCGTGTGGTTGGTTATGAAGAATGGACGGTGTGATATAGTGAGGTTGATTATTATGAGAGTGTGATTAAATTATTCATCTCTGAGGTACATGACATTGGCATGCATATATGACATACATACATAAAGACACATTTTCCTCATGTTGTACGCTATCACGTCATTCATGATATTTTTCACACATTGATATGTGGTCATACGGAGGCATCTCCCACTTGCTATCGGGAAATAAAATGAAATATCTTATTTATCAAGAAAAGGAGTTTTGGAAAAGAAAATTCACGACGTTTTCATTAAGAAATCTGGGTTTTCACTGATACTCTTGAAAGGGGGAACTATTTTGGGAAAACCGTAAAATTGCTGAACACTTTATCTCTAAGTTACTTCCTTATTTATATACTTTACCTTGTTATGAACTATTACAAGTTACCGGTATTGTACCCGACTTATATTCTAGCTCGTCACTACTTTTAACCTAAGTTTAGGCTTGTTACTTTTTGAGTACACGGGGTAGGTTGTACTCATATTGCACTTCCTGCATAGTGCATGCAGATCATGGATATCGATGTTGCTGCGTTCGATGGTTACCGCATTTGAAGGCGTTCTTGTGTTCCTGCTGTAGCTGCCTCTTGTTCATGATAGCCTTAGATTATGTACTGTTCAAATAGAAGATGTATTCTTTCCTTGTTAGCTTTGTAAACTCTATTTTAGAAGCTCATGATTTGTACTACCAGCCATTGGGAAATGTATAAGATTCAGATGACTCCTATATTTAAATTGTTTATTTAATATTATTGGTATTAGATAGTTATTAGCTGGTTTACCTATCAGGTTGTTTGTACTACTAGTCCTTGAGAAATGTATAAGATTCAGATGACTCCTATATTTAAATTGTTTATTTAATATTATTGGTATTAGATAGTTATTAGCTGATTTACTTATCAAGCTGGGTTAGGTGCCATCACGACTGGTGGATTTTGGGTCGCCACATACAATACATTGAATACAAACAAATGAAAATATTGAATATAACTAAATTGAATGTATAAGGGATATATCTTACATCGTCATTCCATAATTGCCCGTCAAATGATTGAAGGTAAACTCAATTTTAGCTAGTAACTTTATGAGCTCCAAAATCCAACGATTTAGTAGTGTTGACTTATTTTTCTTGTAATGGTCATCCTTATCCTTTCTACAAGGATTTACAACAAAAGAAATATTAGTCTTCACAATATAAAAGCTAAAATCATACATTATACATCAGACAAAATTACCTTTGATCATTTAGCAAGTAGATCATCACGAACCCATTTCTCGAATTCTGGAATGACTAATGTATGATGTGGTTTCGTAATTAAACCATATTCAAAGGGATGTTTTTTTGTCAAAAATGGGATTCAAATACACTGAACTACTTGCAGTTTATCGGAGTCATAAATAGCGACATCATAGTGAACATGGTGATATAAAATATAGTTTGATAGAAGTTAATAGGATATTTTTGAGAAAATAAGAATGTATATTTGTATACAACTTTGCTAACTGGATGAGTCGAAGTTTGTCTCGTGAGGTGAAGAATTCCATCGACTTGGTGGCCGAGTCCTGTGCGAAGGTAAGGCGTTGAATCAGCAAGTTTAACCTCAGGATGTATCACAATTCTTGTTTCAGAAATCAGACTGTATTCTATTTGGGTCATCAGATAAATCCTCGTCAATTTTGGGTGGTATCACACTCGGCACCTCTTATTCATCTCCACTTAAACTAGCATGTGGACGTCCAACGGTAGGAACGGTCGGTATTTAGCTTCTTTTTCATAGCCTTAAGATACAACCAATGGAATACATTAATGCATCATTTATTTGAAAAAAATATGTGCAGTAGATTATAATAAACATGAAGTACCACATTCAGTGTATGTGTATACACTTAGCATATCTGTACTATTGTGATACATCTGTGTGTACTTAATTAAGTATATCACTATATTCACATGTATCTTAATGTATTCACATGTATTATGTAACTGTATTCACTAATATACATTATATACTCATGTATATGAGTGTATTATGTATGTTGTTGTGTACCTGAGTAAACTGAAGCATATTAATAGCTGATTAAAAATATGTATTCTAGAAAACCATTAATACATTAATATAGAACTCAATACTTGTCACGATCCGGATTTTCCACTGTCAGGATCGTGATGGCGCCTACTCTTGAAAGCTTGGCAAGGCAACAGATACATTTCTAGCGCATTAATTGATAAACCAAACAATAATAAATAATAACTAAAGCGAAGCAGATATAAAGTGTGAAAGTTTCATAACAGTTCAAGGTGCTAAAACAAGGCTACCCCAATGATTCGGTGTCACAATATCACGAACATCTAAAAACTTCCACAAACACTGGTTTAAAAGAAATACAGTTGTTCTCGAAATTAATAGAGACCGGAAATCTAAGACGGAAGGAAGGGGACTCAGGGTCTACGAATACCGGCAGATCTATCTTGGGTCATATGTGGACTGAAGGCAGCAACCCAAACTCTACTCATGAGGCATATCACCGAAATCTGTATAGAAAATGTAGAGTGCACTATCAGTACAACTAACCACATGTACTAGTAAGTACCGAACCTAACATCAGTGAAGTAATCACGAGGCTAGGACACGACAAACAACACAAACACTAACAGAATAACAATATTAAAAGCTAAATAGAAATTAACGGGGAGGGGCAACATGCTATGAGGGTACTAGAATAAGGAATCACAATAGTGACAAAAATTAAACAATTAGTCACTTGAACCGATAACAACAAATAATCATAGCAAACAGAAAATGGACGATATCACCCTTTATGATTTTACTCCCAATCCACACCATGCAATCAATAAAAGAAGGGTGCACAGCATCACCCTTCGGGATCACTCTTCCTCACCATATGAATAATAGAAATGTGCACGTCACCACCCTTTGTGATTTATCTCTCTTCCTTATCATATGCATAAATATAAATATAAATGTGCACGCCATCATCCTTCGTTCTTTATCACTCTTTCTCATCATATGCATAAATATAAATATGCACGGTATCAACCTTCGTACCTATCACTCGTCCTCACCATAAGAAACAACAAAAATAATAACAACCCGGCAAGGGCATCTCAATCAAATAACTTCGTTTCATCATTTAATTTCAAAAAAAATCTCAACTTGGGACGATACCTAACCAATATCCAAAACCAGGAAAATAAAATATAGTAAGACTTTCTTAACATGAGTAATAACTAGTTCAGCAGGAACAATACGTATAAAGGAACACAATGGTCACAAGTATAAGAATCACTCGCATGCTATGACCTGACAACAATGTATAGATACTCGTCACCTCATCTATATGTCATACTTAACAACTACACAAGTATCAAATAAGGCAACAACATCTAATCCCCAAGCTAAGGTTAGCCACAACATTTACCCCGACTCCACAACAACAATCAAACCTCAATTATTGCTTTACCTCTCGATTCCACGTCAAATCCGCTTGTATCTCATCATAATTAACTTAATAATATCAATAAATATTAAAGAAATTAATTTAAATGCTTAATTATAGATTTTCCAATATTTTTCCCAAAAAGTCAAAAATCGATCCGGACTCGCTTGGTCAAAACTCGAATTTTCGACCAAAACCCGATTAGCCATTGCTGATACCAATTTTTTCGTAATATATCTTAAAATGTATAACTATTTTCAAAATAATGCATGAACCAACAATATTTTTTTTTATAATTTTTTTGTAATTTTAAAAGGATTTTAATTAATTTATTCTAGCATTTTAGTATATGAATAATTACTAATTGCATTACAAATAATTTTATTTACTTAACTTTATTGTTTACATTTATACTGAGTTTTGATTATTTCATTAATAGTCATATGTACATTTTAAGATTATAATTGCAATTACTTTGCAATAATAGCCCAAGTATACATAAATACTTCATTTTTAAAGAAAATAACTTTTTATGTATTTATAATTCTAATTAATTATTTTAAATCGTCTTCATGCATAAAATTATTTTTATCAGTTAATTATCCATTTTACAAATTATTTTATTAATTAACTAGGTATTTAAGAAATAGCCCATTTTATTAAGTTTAAATTTGGACCCCCAGCCCAATTCAAATTAAAAACCCCAACCCAATTAGTCTACCTTAGCCCAGTTAAACTAACTCATAACCCGTTTATTTAAACCCGTCCAACCCCAGATCAAATCCTGGTCATTGATCTCAAAGATCAACGGTCCAGGATGTTATTACCTTTTTAATTACCACAAACCCTAGTTATTTCTCCGACCTTTCTGTCGTTGAATCCCTCTTCTTATCTACTTTCTCTAGACTATCCCTAAACTAGCATCGTCACCCAAAAATTTCTCCAAATCTTTTCGATTCTTACCCGTTCCATGGGGTTTCTCTGTGATTTCATGCCCTTACCAGCCTCTTACCTCTTCTGGATATTCGATTTGTTATTTTATGAAAGAATCTCGAAAAGATCCAACCCATATTTGTTCAAAACCATTTATGAATCTACCTACGGTCGTCTCCGTTTGTGAGTACTTCGAAACCGTTTATGAATCTACCTACGGTCGTCTCCGTTTATGAGTACTATTATCTTGTGTTCAGATTTTCTTTCATCTCCATCGTTCTCTTAAAACCCTAATATCTTGCAGCTAAAATTCATTCAGATCCCTGTAGATTAAGATAGTTTTATGTTTATTTAGTTATTTCTCTTCAAAAACTTCATGTATTTTATTTTATTAATTGATTTCTTTTGTCTTCTTCGAAACTAGGGTTTTACCTCTTTAAGTTTCTTAAAAATACCATTTTTAGTGTTTAACCTTAATTTCTTTGTTTGTTCGATTGATTCTCAGGACTATGTTCTTTACCCTAAGGTTTTGATCTCTAACAGGTTTTCTGTGAAATGCTCAGACATTTAAATGCTTTAAACTATGGTTTTCCTCTTCACTATTTCAACCGATTATTTTGAGTTTCATCTATATGCCTTTGACATATTCTAGGATTTTGATTCTCTGACTATTTATACTGTTGTCTTTTTACCTGTTACCTTTAACTCTATCAATTAAGTTGATTAATTGATTTATTACCTAATTTAGGTTTTTAGTTTAATACCCATATTTCCTTATTTAAGTTTTACTTGTTCCTACCTTATTATTGACTTGATTGTGTGTCTTGATTCCTAATTGATTTCGGATACTCTCTCTTACCTTATTAACCTTGCTCGTCTTAAATTAAGTGGTACTTATTCGATTTAGTCCTCTTAATTGTCCCTGGCTGATTGTTGATTAATTTTCATACCTTATGTATATGTGATTTATTCATTACCTTATGTGACCTATCATATTGCATGCTATAAAAACCAACTTTATCTGATTTTCAACATAGACACGCTTACACACATACAGACATAGAAAAACACACAAAAGTTCTTGCTCTTATACTCCATCACATTCTTCATACTCTTGGTTTGTTGCACTGTCTAGCCAGCTGGAAGCCATGGCTAGACCTTTGGACTCTAGTTGCTTCACTCTTCTATTGCTATCTGTTAACTGGTATGCCTCTTCTTTTGCTATCAAATCAAACTTCTATGTGATCAAATATGTGTATTCCTTGTAATCAGCATGTCTACTTTAGTTAAATCAAATATGTGTTTCCTACTTTCCTATTTAACTATATGTGTTTCCTGATTTCATCATGTTTACTCATTTTTAACTAGACCTATGTGTTTCCTGCTTTCATCATGTTTGCTTCTATTTAACTAGACCTATGTGTTTCCTGCTTACAACATGTCTACATGTTTGGTTATATCTAAATTAGACCTATGTCTACTTGTTTCTCAACTGGCATGCTTTTCTGCCCTATTTTAAGTGTTCACCCTCACAAACTTCTGATTAATAACTTTTATGCTCCCAATCCCTGCTTCCCCTTTGTTGTGATGACCCAAAGGGTCATCACCTATTTTTCTCACTTGTTCCGTACTTTCGAGGCTTTGAAAATCTCATTCTATGTTGTCTCGATTTACGTGCATGATCCGAGCATGTAGTCGGAAAGATTTTGTGATAGAAAATATGAATTCTATGAGAAATTTGGATAAAAAATGATATTAATGTTGATATAGTTGACTTCGGTCAACATTTTTGGTAAACGGACCCGGACCCAAGATTGTATGGTTCCGGAAGGTCCGTAAGAAAATATGGGACTTGGACATGCATCCGGAGTCGAATTCTGAGGCCTAGAGCCCAAGTTATGAATTTTTCTGTGAAATTATTTTTGATGTAATTATTAAAGGAAAATGAATTAATTGACCTTGGTATCGGGCTCGTATTTTGGTTCCGATGTCCGGTACAAGTCTTAAATATTATATATGTGCTTTCTGCAAAGTTTGGTGACATTTGGATGTCGTTTGATATATTTTGGACCTTGAGTTCCAAGTTTGAAAGTTTTGAAAACCAAAAGTATGAAAACCATGAACTTGAGGCTTGATTTGATGAAAACGATGTGATATTCGCGATGTGATCGCACGAACAAGTTCGTAATGTGTTTTTGATGTTGTGTACATGTTTGGTTTGGAGCCCGGGGGCTCGGGTAAAGATTTGGTAGGCCGTTGGATCAATTTCTGAATTTTTGCACTGCTGGTTTTTCACCCCAGCTGTTGGCTTCGCATTTGCGAAGCATTTCTCGCAAATGCGAAGGTGACAAGTCAAGGCTGGGTTCGCAAATGCGAACCCTTGATTGCAAATGCGAAGTGGTGTCCAGGACTGCTTGGTTCGCAATTGCGAACAAAACCTCGCAATTGCGAGGCCCTCCATTAATCGCCTGGCTTCGCAAATGCGAAGCTCCTGTTCGCAAATGCGAACATCCCTTGACCCAGCCTTGTTCGCAAATGCGAACAAATGTCACAAATGCGAACCTCCCAGCATTTGCCTTGGCTTCGCAAATGCGAACAAAAGTTCACAAATGCGAACTTCCCATCCTTAGCTTATTTTTTAAACTCCAGAATTTGGTCGGGGTTCGCAATTGCGAACCCCTGTTCGCAAATGCAAACACAAAGACCTGTAAATCACGATTTCCAGCTTCATTTTTCACATTTCACAACCCAAAAACATCCATCGGCGATTTTTCACGAACTCCCTCCTCTTCAAAGCAATTGTAAGTCACTTTCTACTTAATTCTTTCAATTCCTAACAACATTAAACATGTTTTTCATTAGAAATCAAAGGTTTTTATGGTAGAATTTCTTGTTTTTGGTAGAATATAGGGTTTTTCATGAATTGGGTAATTGGACCTCGAATTGAGGTCCGATTTTGAAACAAATCATATATTTGAACTCGTGGGGGAATAGGTAACCGGATTTTAGTCTGAACCCCGAGTTCCAACCATGTGGACCCGGGGTCGATATTCACTATTCCGGGCAGAATGTTGTAAAAATGGCAATTTACCTTATGAATTAGTTTGTTGAGTAGTATTGATGATATTAAATCAATTGCGAATAGATACGATTGGATTGGAGCCAAATTTGAAAGGAAAAGGCATTGCCATGGATTGAATTGTTCGTAAACATTCGAGGTAAGTGTTTGTACTATGTGCTATGTGGTCGAGTGCGATGTATGGGCTGTGGTGACGAGCATCCATACGCTAGCGTCTAGTATGACCGTGAGTCGTTGTTGATACTTGTTGTGAGACATATTTGAAGATAAATTGTTAAACCCTTGCCGGGTTGTAGAATGATTATTGTGTCCCTTGCCGGGACGGTTCATAATTTATTGTTTTCTTTCTCTACCCTTAACTGTGATTGTTATTTGGGTGAGGAAGAGTGATAATGCATGAAGGGTGATGTCGTGCCTTGATTTATTGATTATGCACGAAGGTTAATGCCGTGCTTGTTATTGATTATGCACGTAGGTTAATGCCGTGCCATGTTATTGATTATGCACGAAGGATCATGCCGCGCCTTGTTGTTGAACCATGTACGAAGGATTATGCCGTACCATGGATGTGAGGATGAGAGTAAAAGCACGAAGGGTGATGCCATGCACTTTATTTGCTATTTGGTGAGGATGAGAGTAAAAGCACGAAGGGTGATGCCGTGCACTTTATTTGCTATTTCATTGATTTGACATTACTTGTTTTCAATATACTTGTTTTTCCTTGTTGATTTAATGACTATTGTTAACTGTGGAGTTATTCTGTGATATTCCTTATTGCGTTGTTACTTCGTTATTTCTCGTTATCTTGTGGTACACATATATATAGAAATGCACAGGTTTATGTGGGTGTCTGGTCCTAGGCTTGTCAGTACTTCGCCGGGATAGGCCAGGCACTTACCAGCACATGGGGTCGGTTGTGCTGATACTGCACTTCTGTGCGTTTTTGCACAGGTCCAGGTTTCGATCAGGAGCAGCAATAGTATATCTTTTGCGTGGGAGTTGATCATATTTGAGATCGAGGTATCTTGCAGGCGTCCGCAGGCCCGGCGTCTCTCCCTTTACTTATGTTACTAACTGTAGTCTCTTTGTTCCGAGACAAACAGATTATGTTATATTTCTTTCAGACTTTTATGTGTAGTATTCAGTAGTAGTTCGTGAGTTGGTGACTCCACGTCTTGGGTAGAGGATTTCAGTATTGGTTACCTTGAAACTACTTATTTCTATTTTTATAAAGTCTTCCGCACTTGTTTAATTAAGATTATGATTTTGGTTGTTAAATTGAGTATGATGTATTGTTAAAAATAGGATAGTGTGAATAAAGAGGCTTGCCTAGCTACCACGAGTAGGCGCCATCACGATCCTGATATTGGGGGGAAATCCGGGTCGTGACAAGTTGGTATCAGAGCTCCAGGTTACATAGGTCTCACCACTCACGAACAAGCTTAGTAGAGTTTGAGAGGTAGGTACGAAGACGTCTGTACTTGTCCTCCAGAGTCTATTGATTTAATTAATCATTTCAAGCTTCTGAGGCCTTGAAAACCTCATTCTATGTTGCCTCGATTTGCGTGCACGATCCGAGCATGTAGCGGAAAGATTTTGTGATAGAAAATATGAATTCTATGAGAAATTTGGATAAAAATGATATTAATATTGATATGGTTGACTTCGGTCAACATTTTTGGTAAACGGATCCGGACCGGAGATTTGATGGTCCCGAGAGGTCCGTAGAAAAATATGGGACTTGGACATGCGTCCGGAGTCGAATTCTGAGGCCTAGAGCCCAAGTTATGAATTTTTATGTGAAATTGTTTTTAATGCAATTATTAAAGGAAATAAATTAATTGACCTTGGTATCGGGCTCGTATTTTGGTTCCGACGCCCGGTACAAGTCTTAAATATCATATATGTGATTTCTATAAAGTTTGGTGACATTTGGATGTCGTTTGAGATGTTTTGGACCTTGAGTTCCAATGTTAAGAAGTTTTGAAAATCAAAAGTATGAAAATCATGATTTTGAGGCTTGATTTGATTAAAACGAAGTGATATTGGCGATATGATCGCACGAACAAGTCCATAATGTGTTTTTGAGGTTGTGTACATGTTTGGTTTGGAGCCGGGGGGCTCGGGTAAAGATTTGATAGGCCGTTGGATGAAACTCTGAATTTTTGAACTGCTGGTTTTTCACCCAGCGGTTGGCTTCGCAATTGCGAAGAATGTCTCGCAATTGCGAAGGGGACAGTGTAAGGCAAGGCTCGCAAATGCGAACCTTTATCGCAAATGCGAAGCCCCCTTTGACCCGGCCTTGTTCGCAAATGCGAACAATTGTTCGCATTTGCGAAGGTCCCCAGTGCCTACCTATGTTCGCAAATGCGAACAAAAGTTCGCAAATGCCTTGGTTCGCAAATGCGAACCATTGTTCGCAAATGCGAACACTGCCTTATACAGCATGTGTTCGCAAATGCGAACATTAGTTCGCAAATGCGAGCTGTTCGCAAATGCGAACAAATGTTCGCAAATGCGAACTTCCCACCCTTAGCTTAATTTTCAAACTCCAGAAATTGGTCGGGTTCGCAATTGCGAACCCAAGTTCGCAAATGCGAACACAGAGACCTGAAAAACACGAATTTCAGTCATTTCTTCACATTTTTACAAAACCAAAACACCCATTTGCGATTCTTCAAGGATTTCTTCTTCATCAAAACGATTGTAAGTCACTTTTTACTTAATTCTTTCAATTCCTAACATCATTAAACATGTTTTTCATAAGAAATCAAAGATTTTCATGGTAAAATTCTTGTTTTGTTAAAAAATAGGGTTTTTCATAAATTGGGGAATTGGACCTCGAATTGAGGTCCGATTTTGAAACAAATTATATATATGAACTCGTGGGGGAATGGGTAACCGGATTTTGGTTCTAACCCCGAATTCCGACCATGTGGGCCCGGGGTTGAAATTCACTATTCATGGCAGAATGTTGTATAAGTTGTATTTGGTATTAAGAATTAGTTTGTTGAGTAGAATTGATGATATTAAATCAATTGTGTATAGATACGGTTGGATTGGAGCCAAATTGAAAGAAAAGACATTTCCACGGAGTGAATTGTTCATAAGCATTCGAGGTAAGTGTTTGTTCTATCCTAGCTTGAGGGAATAGGATTATGTGTTATGTGTTATGTGATCGAGTGCGGTGTATGGGCTGTGGTGACGAGCATCCATACACTGGCGTCTAGTATGACCGTGAGTCGTTGGAAAATGATATTTTGAGATATATTACGGGTGAATTGTTATTGTTCTCCCTTGTTGGGACTTGTTGTGAAGATAATTATTGATTGCCCTTGATGAGACGATTTATGAATTGTTGTTTCTTTCTCTGCCCTTAACTGTGATTGTTATTTGGGTGAGGAAGAGTGATAATGCACGAAGGGTGATGCCGTGCCATGTCTATTTATTTATGCACGAAGGTTAATGCCGTGCCATGTTTATTTATTGATTATGCATGAAGGATCATGTCGTGCCCTGTTATTGAACCATGTACGAAGGATCATGCCATACTATGGATGTGAGGATGAGAGTAAAAGCATGAAGGGTGATGCCGTGTACTTTATTTGTTTATTTGGTGAGGATGAGAGTAAAAGCACGAAGGGTGATGCCGTGCAATTGCTTGCTATTCCTTGACTTGATATTACTTGTTTTTCCATTATATTTTATTTGGGTGATGCCGTGCAACTATTTGCCATTCCTTGACTTAATATTACTTGTGTTTTCTATTATACCTTGTTTTCTTTGTGAACTTATTTGATTGTTCTTTGGGTGAGGAAGAGTGATAATGCACGAAGGGTGATGCCGTGCCATGTTTATTTATTGATTATGCACGAAGGATCATGTCGTGCCTTGTTATTGAACCATGTACGAAGGATCATGCCGTACTATGGATGTGAGGATGAGAGTAAAAGCACGAAGGGTGATGCCGTGCAACTGTCTGCTATTTCTTCAATTGATATTACTTGTGTTTACATTACACTTTGTTTTTCCTTGTGAAATTATTAACCGTGGTTAATTGTTGAATTCTTTAAGATATTCCTTATTGTGTTAATACTTGATTATTTCTTGTTATTTTGTGGTACACATATATATATATATATATATTGAATTACACAGGTTATGGGGGTGTACGGTCCTAGGCTTGTCACTACTTCGCGGGATAGGCCAGGCACTTACCAGCGACATGGGGTCGGTTGTGCTGATGCTACACTTCGTGCGTTTTTGCACCGGTCCAGATTTTGGATCAGGAGCAGCGGCAGCAGTAAATAGATTGCGTGGGAGTTGATCACATTTGAGACCGAGGTAGCTTACAGACGTCCGCAGGTCCGGCGTCTCTTTCTTTATTTATGTTAATAGCTGTAGTCTCATTGTTCCGAGACAAACGGAATTATGTTATATTTCTTTCGGACTTTTATGTGTAGTATTCCATAGTAGTTTGTGAGTTGGTGACTCCACGTCTTGGGTAGAGGATTTCGGTATGATTTTCACCGTGTGATTTGTTATTCCGCATTTATTTAATTAAAATTTTGTTAAAAACGGGATAGTATGAATACGGTGGCTTGCCTAGCTACCACGAGTAGGCGCCATCACGATCCCGATGTTGGGGGAAAATCCGGGTCGTGACAAGTTGGTATCGAGCTCTAGGTTACATAGGTCTCACCACTCACGAACAAGCTTAGTAGAGTTTGAGAGGTAGGTACGGAGACGTCCGTACTTGTCCTCCGAGTCTATTGAGTTAGGAAAGAGTCTCTTATTTGTTCTTTCTTATCGTGCGAATTTGTTCTTCAAAGTGTTAAGTTAAATTTCCACTCTTGTCTTCCCACGAATGGCGTAGTCACGTACTGCTTATCCAGCCGAACAATGGCACAGGCCGGTGATAGATCAACTATGCCTTCAAAAGTTTTACGGAGGACAGATAGGTTTCACCAAAGTCTTCGCTGCCACCTTCAGCGGTGCATCTTTTGAGAACCCACGAGATTGTGCTTGACAGTTCTTATGAGGAATTACAGAACGTGGGAATAGTCGAATGCGAGGAGTTCATTTTTCTGTGCTACAGAAGGCACACAGAAATAGTGGGAAGATAATGTATTTACCACATCAGTTATGGTCCCAACGGAAGATGCAATTATATCAGGAGATCACCTAATAAATCGTGTTGGGTTTCAACGGACCTTGACGTCCGGTCGATGTGTTGGAGTTGTGAAGGACAAATATGGTGAGTTATTGGACTATATATATATGGTATAGAAAGGTCCTCTAAATAATTTATACATATTTAAGGTTGGTTCATTTCATGGGGTAAGAAATCGCCCCAGAAGAATAACGAAGAGTTTGTGAGTAAACGGGGTAGCTCAACGAGTGTTAAGCCAACATAGCAAAAGAGGAAATTGGCCATCAATGTTTGTGACAAGCTTACCAAGAGGGCAAGCCGGCCAATGCAACGCTATCTACTAAACTCTATTTTTAGAAAATGTTATGAAGACGTCACCCGGAGATTCTCTGCAATATGTAGTATATGCGATCTGAACGGTTGTACTAGGTCACAATGACTGTATCCGAATATATATTGTCATGAACAACAAATTAACTGAGCCTTAAAAGAATTGCTGTGAATGTGGAATTTTTGGAGAAATATAATTTTAGGAAAGCACTCAGGCTACACGCTCCATTGCAGTTAATAATTATCCTACCTGGCCAGCCAGATGTAGAGGTTATGATGTTAGAGGTGGAGGTGAAAATCCTAGAGGTGGAGACCCGGCCATTGATATAATTTTTATGATATGAGGGAGGTCACTACACCAAATGTGGTCATCACACGTATAATTCAGATTGTTATAGACAGAATAATTTTTCCCTTAATTTAATTTGGTTTTTGAAAGAAAATTTAGGCGAGTCCTTTTAACATGCTCCATTCATGAGCGAGCATCGTAATCATCAAACCTACTTAGGGAAATACTCACGTTGAGATATTACATGAGGATAGACATCCCTATTATTAGGTGTTAGTCACTAAAATATCCATGAGGCTAAGAGTGACTTTATATTACTTATTACGGTGGGTTTTGATATAATTTTCGGGATAACTAATTTTAATCGTTAATTGTGCTCCCTATCAGTATGAGGGCTTATTTTATGTTGTGATTATCTTTGACGGACAATTATTGAAAGGAAGAAAGAAAGGAAATGAAAATTTTCAGATGATATGATGTGCAAGCACTGTGATTGAGAGTTGAGGATGAGATCCTCCAATTTTTGGCATAATGTGAAATATTTCTGAGCCGAGCTTCAAGCTGCGGTGGATATCATATGAGGACCGGGTCCTGGTAGTAAGAGTTTATGTGTTTAAAATTCTTCTTTTATGAAATTAATATTTTCGTATTGCATTCGTAAATAAGAGTCATGCCCGTTAGGACTATTTGACAATTCTTGTATAGTTTATGTTCATATTTAGCCATTTCTATTTTGAAACCGTTGAGCTTAGCCCTTGAGACGAGCACCAGGTAAGGATAAATATGACGCATTAATTCGGGAAAATAATCACGAGGTCACCATACCTCATTCTGAGTAAAGTGGGATTTGTAGAATAAGGTATTTGATAACGGGGTTAATTGACAATGTTGTAATTTAAGAACAACTCTTATGGCCAGACTTCAGAGTCATGGATATGTGCATACGCATGAGGTGTTCGTGCCTTATTTAGACTTGTTCGTTGTAGTCTTCATTGTTTCCATATTGACCTACTCATGCAGTCATGAGGAGCATGCACAACATCTCAGAGTGGCCTTACAGACTCTGAAAGATAGCCAGCTATATGCAAAATTTTCAAAGTGTGAATTTTGGCTAAGTTCGGTTGCATTCCTGGGTCATATTGTGACGGCAGCAGGTATTCAGGTTGATCCGAAGAAAATTGAGGCAGTCAAGAGCTGGCCTAGACCGACATCAGCCAGAGATATTCGGAGTTTCTTGGGGTTAGCGGGCTATTATCGCCGATTCGTAGAAGGATTTTCGTCTATTGCAACCCCATTGACCAGATTGACCCAGAAGGGTGTTCAATTTGAATGGTCCGATGAATGTGAGGCGAGCTTTCAAAAGCTCAAGACAACCTTGACCACAGCGACGGTATTGGTTTTACCCACAGGTACGGGACCTTATACTGTTTATTGTGATGCTTCCCGTATTGGGCTTGGTGCAGTGTTAATGCAGGATGGCAAGGTTATTGCCTATGCTTCGAGGCGGTTGAAGATTCATGAGAAGAACTATCCAGTGCATGATCTAGAATTGGCGGCGATTATTCACGCATTGAAGATCTGGAGGCATTATTTGTATGGTGTAGCATGTGAAGTATACACCGATCATAAGAGTCTTCAGTATTTGTTTAAGCAGAAGGAGTTGAATCTGCGACAGCGGAGATGGTTAGAGTTGCTAAAAGACTATGATGTTACTATATTATATCACCCGGGTAAGGCCAATGTGGTGGCCGATGCATTGAGTAGAAAGTATGCCAGCATGGGTAGTCTTGCATATATTCCGGTCAATCAGAGACCATTAGCTCTAGATGTCCAGGCCTTAGCCAACCGGTTCGTGAGATTAGACATTTCTGAGCCTAGCAGAGTGTTAGCTTGCACGGTCGCTCGTTCTTCCTTATTAGAGCGTATCCGTGAGAGGCAATTTGATGATCCTCATTTGCGTGAGTTGAGAGATACAGTACAGCGGGGAGGTGCCACACAGGTAAACCTAGATGATGATGGGGTATTAAAAATTGCAGGGTAGAGTTTGTGTACCCAATGTCGAAGAAATTCGAGAGTTGATCTTAGCAGAGGCCCACAGTTCGCGGTATTCTATTCACCTAGGCGCCGCGAAAATGTACCAGGACTTACGGCAACACTATTGGTGGCACAGAATGAAGAAAGATATCGTTGCGTATGTCGCTCGGTGTCTAAATTGTCAGCAGGTGAAATATGAGCACCAGAGACCTGGTGGTGTGTTCCGGAGGATTGAAATTCCCGAGTGGAAATGGGAGCGGATCACTATGGACTTCGTTACTGGACTTCCTTTGACTCGGAGAAAATTTGATGCTATTTGGGTCATTATTGATAGACTGACCAAATCAGCACACTTTATTCCAGTATCTGTCTCCTACTCGTCGGAGAGGTTAGCGGAGGTTTACATTAGGGAGATTGTTCGTCTCCGTGGGGTGCCAGTATCTATTATCTCTGATCGGGGTACGCAGTTTACCTCGCGGTTCTGGAGAGCGGTCCAGCAGGAGTTAGGCACCCAGGTTCAGTTGAGTACAGCATTTCATCCTCGGACGGATGGCCAGTCCGAGAGGACTATTCAGATTCTTGAGGACATGCTTCGAGCCTGTGTTATTGATTTCGGAGGCTCGTGGGACCAGTTTCTGCCATTAGCAGAGTTCGCCTACAATAACGGTTACCAATCTAGCATCCAGATGGCCCCGTATGAGGCGTTGTATGGTAGGCGATGTCGATCACCAGTTGGATGGTTTGAACCGGGAGAGGCTCGGTTGTTAGGTACAGACTTAGTTCAGGAGGCCTTGGATAAGGTCAAGACTATTCAGGAGAGATTGCGTTCAGCTCGAGTCTAGGCAAAAGACTTATGCGGATCGTAAGGTTCGAGATGTAGATTTCATGGTTGGTGAACGAGTATTGCTCCGAGTGTCGCCTATGAAGGGCGTGATGAGGTTTGGGAAGAAGGGCAAGCTCAGCCCTAGGTATATTGGCCCATTTGAGATTCTAGACGGAGTGGGAGGGGTGGCTTACAGATTAGCTTTGCCGCCTAGCTTATCAGCCGTGCATCCAGTTTTTCATGTATCTATGCTTCGGAGATACCACGGCGATCCCACACATGTGTTAGACTTCAGTACTGTCCAATTGGACAATGATCTATCTTACGAGGAGGAGCCGGTGGCTATTCTAGACCGGCAGGTTCGACAGCTGAGGTCGAAGAGTTATCCTTCTGTGCGTGTTCAGTGGAGAGGTCAGCCTCCTGAGGCATCGACCTGGGAGTCCGAGTCTGATATGCGGAGCCGTTACCCACACTTGTTTCCTGACTCGGTACTTCTTTCTTTTGTCCGTTCGAGGACGAACGGTTGTTTTAGAGGTGGAGATTGTGACGACCCAAAGGGTCATCACTTATTTTATTAATAATTTCGAGCTTCCGAGGCCTTGAAAACCTCATTCTATGTTGCCTCGATTTACGTGCACGATCCGAGCATGTAGCCGGAAAGATTTTGTGATAGAAAATATGAATTCTATGAGAAATTTGGATAAAAATGATATTAATATTGATATGGTTGACTTCGGTCAACATTTTTGGTAAACGGATCCGGACCGGAGATTTGATGGTCCCGAGAGGTCCGTAGAAAAATATGGGACTTGGACATGCGTCCGGAGTCGAATTCCTGAGGCCTAGAGCCCAAGTTATGAATTTTTATGTGAAATTGTTTTTAATGCAATTATTAAAGGAAATAAATTAATTGACCTTGGTATCGGGCTCGTATTTTGGTTCCGACGCCCGGTACAAGTCTTAAATATCATATATGTGATTTCTGTAAAGTTTGGTGACATTTGGATGTCGTTTGAGATGTTTTGGACCTTGAGTTCCAATGTTAAGAAGTTTTGAAAATCAAAAGTATGAAAATCATGAGTTTGAGGCTTGATTTGATTAAAACGAAGTGATATTGGCGATATGATCGCACGAACAAGTCCATAATGTGTTTTTGAGGTTGTGTACATGTTTGGTTTGGAGCCGGGGGCTCGGGTAAAGATTTGATAGGCCGTTGGATGAAACTCTGAATTTTTGGACTGCTGGTTTTTCACCCAGCTGTTGGCTTCGCAATTGCGAAGTTTTCTCGCAAATGCGAAGGGGGACAGGCTCGCAAATGCGAACATTCATCGCAAATGCGAAGCCCCCTTTGGCCCAGCCTTGTTCGCAAATGCGAACAATTGTTCGCATTTGCGAAGGTCCCCAGTGCTAGCCTATGTTCGCAAATGCGAACAAAAGTTCGCAAATGCGAACATCCCCCATTATGCCTTGGTTCGCAAATGCGAACTATTGTTCGCAAATGCGAACACTGCCTTATACAGCATGTGTTCGCAAATGCGAACATTAGTTCGCAAATGCGAACTATTCGCAAATGCGAACAAATGTTCGCAAATGCGAACTTTCCACCCTTAGCTTAATTTTCAAACTCCAGAAATTGGTCGGGGTTCGCAATTGCGAACCCAAGTTCGCAAATGCGAACACAGAGACCTGAAAAACACGAATTTCAGTCATTTCTTCATATTTTTACAAAACCAAAACACCCATTTGCGATTCTTCAAGGATTTCTTCTTCATCAAAACGATTGTAAGTCACTTTTTACTTAATTCTTTCAATTCCTAACATCATTAAACATGTTTTTCATAAGAAATCAAAGATTTTCATGGTAAAATTCTTGTTTTGTTAAAAAATAGGGTTTTTCATAAATTGGGGAATTGGACCTCGAATTGAGGTCCGATTTTGAAACAAATTATATATATGAACTCGTGGGGGAATGGGTAACCGGATTTTGGTTCTAACCCCGAATTCCGACCATGTGGGCCCGGGGTTGAAATTCACTATTCATGGCAGAATGTTGTATAAGTTGTATTTGGTATTAAGAATTAGTTTGTTGAGTAGAATTGATGATATTAAATCAATTGTGTATAGATACGGTTGGATTGGAGCCAAATTGAAAGAAAAGACATTTCCACGGAGTGAATTGTTCATAAGCATTCGAGGTAAGTGTTTGTTCTATCCTAGCTTGAGGGAATAGGATTATGTGTTATGTGTTATGTGATCGAGTGCGGTGTATGGACTGTGGTGACGAGCATCCATACACCGGCGTCTAGTATGACCGTGAGTCGTTGGAAAATGATAATTTGAGATAATTATTGATTGCCCTTGATGGGACGATTTATGAATTGTTGATTGCCCTTGATGGGACGATTTATGAATTGTTGTTTCTTTCTCTGCCCTTAACTGTGATTGTTATTTGGGTGAGGAAGAGTGATAATGCACGAAGGGTGATGCCGTGCCATGTCTATTTATTTATGCACGAAGGTTAATGCCGTGCCATGTTTATTTATTGATTATGCACGAAGGATCATGTCGTGCCCTCCGTTATTGAACCATGTACGAAGGATCATGCCGTACTATGGATGTGAGGATGAGAGTAAAAGCACGAAGGGTGATGCCGTGTACTTTATTTGTTTATTTGGTGAGGATGAGAGTAAAAGCACGAAGGGTGATGCCGTGCAATTGCTTGCTATTCCTTGACTTGATATTACTTGTTTTTCCATTATATTTTATTTGGGTGATGCGTGCAACTATTTGCCATTCCTTGACTTGATATTACTTGTGTTTTCTATTATACCTTGTTTTCTTTGTGAACTTATTTGATTGTTCTTTGGGTGAGGAAGAGTGATAATGCACGAAAGGTGATGCCGTGCCATGTTTATTTATTGATTATGCACGAAGGATCATGCCGTGCCCTGTTATTGAACCATGTACGAAGGATCATGCCGTACTATGGATGTGAGGATGAGAGTAAAAGCACGAAGGGTGATGCCGTGCAACTGTTTGCTATTTCTTCGATTGATATTACTTGTGTTTACATTACACTTTGTTTTTCCTTGTGAAATTATTAACTGTGGTTAATTGTTGAATTCTTTAAGATATTCCTTATTGTGTTAATACTTGATTATTTCTTGTTATTTTTTGGTACACATATATATATATATATTGAATTGCACAGGTTATGTGGGTGTCTGGCCCTAGGCTTGTCACTACTTCGCCGGGATAGGCCAGGCACTTACCAGCACATGGGGTCGGTTGTGCTGATGCTACACTTCTGTGCGTTTTTGCACCGGTCCAGGTTACGATCAGGAGCAGCAGCAGCAGTAAATAGATTGCGTGGGAGTTGATCATATTTGAGACCGAGGTAGCTTGTAGACGTCCGCAGGCCCGGCGTCTCTTTCTTTATTTATGTTAATAGTTGTAGTCTCGTTGTTCCGAGACAAACAGAATTATGTTATATTTCTTTCAGACTTTTATGTGTAGTATTCCATAGTAGTTTGTGAGTTGGTGACTCCACGTCTTGGGTAGAGGATTTCAGTATGATTTTCACCGTGTGATTTGTTATTCCGCATTTATTTAATTAAAATTTTGTTAAAAACAGGATAGTATGAATACAGTGGCTTGCCTAGCTACCACGAGTAGGCGCCATCACGATCCCGATGTTGGGGGAAAATCCGGGTCGTGACACTTGTCCTCCAGAGTCTATTGAGTTAGGAAAGAGTCTCTTATTTGTTCTTCTTGTCGTGTGACTTGTTCCTCAAATATTGATTGAACTTCTATTTTGTCCTTTCGCAGATGGTGAGGACACGCGTTTCTTCATCCGCTGACCAGCAGCCCGAGCCCCAGGCAGCTCCGGTAAGGGGCAGGGGCCGAGGCCGTATCAGAGGCAGTGGTAGGGGCAGAGCTCAGCCCTCGGTAGCTACTTTAGAGGTGGAGCCTCATATTGAGATTGGCGAGGCGGTTCCAGTCCCAGCAGCTCCAGTGGGCCCAGCTCAGGTTCCAATAGAGGCTTTATTTACCCCGAATCTTCGGGAGGCTTTGGGATTTATGGATAGTATTGCCAGAGCAGGCTTATTATCAGTTGCACCAGCCCGCTTCTCAGGCTGGAGGAAGGGCCCAAACTCCTGTTGCTCGTACTCCGGAGCCAGTAGCATCTCAGCCTCAAGCACCAGTGGTTCGGCCAGTTGTGGCCACTCAGTCAGGTACCACAGCTCAGGCCGGAGATGGAGCGGCCATGACTTCTGATTCTTTATGGAGACTTGATCGGTTCTCCAAGCTGTTTACCACTACCTTCAGCGGTGCCACATCAGAGGATCCTCAGGATTTCTTATTTAGTTGCCGTGAGATTCTCAAGACTCTGGGGATCGTGGAGTCCAATGGAGTTGACTTATATACATTCAGGCTTTCAGGATCCGCCAAGACTTGGTGGAGGGATTATTGTTTGACTCGGCCAGCAGGGTCCCCAGCCTTATCATGGGATCAGTTTGCAAAGCTATTTCTGGAGAAGTTTCTCCCTGCTACTCAGCGATGCACTTCGGAGGCAGTTTGAGCGCCTCCAGCAGGGCACTATGATGGTCACTCAATATGAGACGAGATTTGTTGATTTGGCTCGTCATCTAGTGGTGATACTTCCCACAGAGCGGGAGAGGGTCCGCAGGTTCATAGATGGGCTTAATCAACCAATTAGACTTCAGATGGCTATGGGAGTGGGGAGTGATATTTCACTTTAGGAGGCAGCTAATGCAGAACGTAGGGTTGAGATGGCTCTTGCTCGGGGAGGTGGTTATTCTTCAGACAAGAGGCCTCGTCATTCAGGCAGGTTTAGTGGTTCTTCTTCTGGTGGGAATATTTTGATAGGGGCCAGTCTTCCAGGCCTTTCCATTCCGCCTTTCAGGCTTCACAGGGTGGACCAGGCGATCGTGGGTTTCGTGAGCAGTATTCAGATCAGTCTCCTATTAGTGCCCTGCCTCTTCAGAGTATACGTGGAGGCCATTCAGGTCGTCAGGGCCAGCGGCCCCATCGGCCTAAGAGTTGTTACGGTTGTGGTGACCCAGGTCATTTTGTCAGGTTCTGCCCTCGAGCGACGGGAAACACTCAGCAGCGAGGCCCTCGTCCCATGATACAGGCCCCAACTGACCCTCAGCCTGCCCAGCCAGCCAGAGGCGGGGGTAGAGATTACAGAGGTAGAGGTCGAGACCGTAGAGGTGGAGACCGTCCAGCCAGAGGTAGAGGTTAGCCAGTTGATGGCCGTCTTAGAGACGTAGCTTAGAGGGGAGGTGCAGATCCTCGATTCTATGCTTCACCAGCCAGGCCAGAGGCAGAGGCAACAGATGCCGTGATTACAGGTACCATTCTTGTGTGTGGCAGAGGTGCTTTAGTATTATTTGACCCTGGGTCTACATATTCATATGTGTCTTCCTACTTTGCACCGTATTTGGCCGTGCCCAGCTATGATATGGATATTCCAGTTTATGTGTCTACACCGGTGAGTGACTCCATTGTAGTCGACCGGGTGCATCGTTCGTGCGTAGTTATATTTGGGGGTCTTGAGACCTATGTTGATATGTTGCTTTTGGACATGGTGGATTTTGATGTCATATTGGGGATGGAGTGGTTGTCCCCATACCATGCTATTCTATATTGTCATGCTAGGACTGTGACCTTCGCCTTGCCAGAATCACCCCAACTAGAGTGGAAAGGTACCTCAAGCCACTCCGTTCGCACCGTTATTTCCTATGTTAAGGCTCAACGCATGGTCGAGAAGGGGTGCCTAGCTTATCTGGATTATGTTCGTGATTCCAGCGCAGAGGTTCCTTCTATTGATTCAGTCCCCATTGTTCAGGAGTTTCCTGAGGTTTTCCCTTCAGACCTACGGGCATGCCACCCGATAGGGATATTGATTTCTGCATTGATCTGGCACCGGGCACTCATCCCATCTCTATTCCACCCTATCGTATGGCCCCGCCAGAGTTAAAAGAGTTGAAAGATCAGTTGCAAGACCTTCTTGAGAAGGGCTTTATTAGGCTAGTATTTCCCTCTGGGGAGCACCTGTGTTGTTTGTGAAGAAGAAAGATGGCTCGATGCGAATGTGTATTGATTACCGGCAATTGAACAAAGTGACAATAAAGAATAAGTATCCACTGCCGAGAATTGATGATTTGTTTGACCAGCTCCAGGGAGCGAGGGTGTTCTCAAAGATAGACTTGAGGTCAGGCTACCATCAGCTGAAGATCAGGGCGGCTGACATTCCTAAGACAACCTTTCGCACTAGATATGGGCATTATGAGTTCTTGGTCATGTCCTTCGGGTTGACCAATGCCCCAGCAGCATTCATGGAGTTGATGAATCGGGTGTTCAGGCCTTACTTAGATCTGTTCGTGATAGTCTTTATAGATGACACCCTGGTATACTCCCGCGGCCAGGAAGAGCACGAGCAGCACCTCAGAGTGGTTCTTCAGACTCTGAAGGATAATCAGCTATATGCCAAATTTTCAAAATGTGAGTTCTGGTTGAGTTCGGTAGCATTTCTGGGTCACATTGTATCAGTGGAAGGTATTCAGGTGGACCCAAAGAAGATTGAGGCAGTCCAGAATTGGCCTCGACCAGCTTCAGTGACTGAGATCCGGAGTTTCTTGGGATTAGCAGGTTACTACCATCGATTTGTAGAAGGATTTTCTTCTATTGCAGCCCCGATGACCAGGTTGACCCAGAAGGGTATCCAGTTCTAGTGGTCAGAGGAGTGTGAGGCGAGCTTTCAGAAGCTCAAGACAGCCTTGACCACCACTCCAGTGTTGATACTACCTATGGGTGCAGGGCCTTATACAGTTTATTGTGACACATCTCGTACAGGGCTTAGAGTGGTATTGATGCAGGATGGTAAGGTTATCGCTTATGCTTCGAGGCAGTTAAAAATACATGAGAAGAATTATCCGATACATGATCTTGAGTTAGCAGCAGTGATGCATGCCTTGAAGATCTGGAGGCATTATCTATATGGTGTGACGTGTGAGGTATACACTAATCACAAAAGCCTATAGTACTTGTTCAAGCAAAAGGAGTTGAATCTACGACAGCGAAGATGGTTAGAGTTGTTAAAATACTATGATGTTACTATCTTATATCACCCAGGTAAGGCCAACGTGGTGGCCAATGCATTGAGTAGACAGCATGGGTAGTCTTGCATTCATTCCGGTCAATCAGAGACCATTAGCTCTAGATGTCCAGGCCTTAGCCAACCGGTTCGTGAGATTAGACATTTCTGAGCCTAGCAGGGTGTTAGCCCGCACGGTCGCTCGTTCTTCTCTATTAGAGCGTATCCGTGAGAGGCAATTTGATTATCCTCATTTGCATGATTTGAGAGATACGGTACAGTGGGGAGGTGCCACAAAGGTAAATCTAGATGATGATGGGGCATTGAGATTGCAAGGTCGAGTTTGTGTGCCCAATGTCGAAGGGATTCGAGAGTCGATCTTACCAGATGCCCATAATTCGCGGTATTCTATACACCCGGGCACCGCGAAGATGTACCAAGACTTACGACAGCACTATTGGTGGCGCAGAATAAAGAAAGATATTGTGGCATATGTCACTCGGTGTCTAAATTGTCAGCAGGTGAAATATGAGCACCAGAGACCTGGTGGTGTATTCTAGAGGATTGAAATTCCCGAGTGGAAATGAGAGTGGATCACTATGGACTTTGTTACTAGACTTCCTTTGACTCGGAGGAAATTTGATGCTATTTGGGTCATTGTTGATAGGCTAACCAAGTCACCACACTTTATTCCAGTATCTGTCTCCTACTCATCGGAGAGGTTAGCAGAGATTTACATTAGGGAGATTGTTCATCTTTATGGGGTGCCAGTATCTATTATCACTGATCGGGGTACGCAGTTTACCTCGCGGTTCTGGAGAGCAGTCTAGCAGAAGTTAGGCACCCAGGTTCAGCTGAGTACAACATTTCATCCTCAGACGGATGGCCAGTCCGAGAGGACTATTCGATTCTAGAGGACATGCTTCGAGCCTGTGTTATTGATTTCGGAGGCTCGTAGGACCAGTTTCTGCCATTATCAGAGTTCGCCTACAACAACAGCTACCAGTCCAGCATCCAGATGGCCCCATATGAGGCATTGTATGGTAGGCGATGTCAATCTCCAGTCGGATGGTTTGAGTCGGGAGAGGCTCGGTTGTTGAGTACAGATTTAGTTCAGGAGGCCTTAGATAAGGACAAGACTATCCAGGAGAGATTGCGTTCAGCTCAGTCCAGACAGAAGACTTATGCGGATCGTAAGGTTCGAGATGTAGATTTCATGGTTGGTGAGCGAGTATTGCTACGAGTGTCGCCTATGAAGGGCGTGATGAGGTTCGGGAAGAAGGGCAAGCTCAGCCCTAGGTATATTGGTCCATTTGTGATTCTAGACCGAGTGGGAGGGGTGTCTTATAGACTAGCTTTGCCGCCTAGCTTATCAGTCGTGCATCCAGTTTTTCATGTATCTATGCTTCGGAGATACCGCGGCGATCCCACACATGTGTTAGACTTCAGCACTGTCCAATTGGACAATGATCTATCTTACGAGGAGGAGCCGGTGGCCATTCTAGACCGGCAGGTTCGACAGTTGAGGTCGAAGAGTTATCCTTCTGTGCGTGTTCAGTGGAGAGGTCAGCCTCCTGAGGCATCGACCTGGGAGTCCGAGTCTGACATGCGGAGCCGATATCCTCATCTATACCATGACTCAGGTACTTCTTTCTTTTGTCTGTTCGAGGATGAACGGTTGTTTTAAAGGTGGAGAATGTGACGACCCAAAGGGTCATCACCTATTTTCCTCACTTGTTCCGTACTTCCGAGGCTTTGAAAACCTCACTCTATGTTGCCTTGATTTACGTGCACGATCCGAGCATGTAGCCGAAAAGATTTTGTGATAGAAAATATGAATTCTATGAGAAATTTAGATAAATAAATCATATTAATGTTGATATAGTTGACTTCGGTCAACATTTTTGGTAAACGGACGCGGACCCGAGATTGGATGGTCCTGGAAGGTCCGTAGGAAAATATGGGACTTGGACATGCGTCCGGAGTCGAATTCTGAGGCCTAGAGCCCAAGTTATGAATTTTTCTGTGAAATTATTTTGATGTAATTATTAAAGGAAAATGAACTAATTGACCTTGGTATCGGGCTCGTATTTTGGTTCCGACGCCCGGTATAAGTCTTAAATATTATATATGTGCTTTCTGCAAAGTTTGGTGACATTTGGATGTCGTTTGATATGTTTTGGACCTTGAGTTCCAAGTTTGAAAGTTTTGAAAACCAAAAGTATGAAAATCATGAACTTGAAGCTTGATTTGATGAAAACGATGTGATATTGGCGATGTGATCGCACGAACAAGTTCGTAATGTATTTTTGATGTTGTGTACATGTTTGGTTTGGAGCCCGGGGGGCTCGGGTAAAGATTTGGTAGGCCGTTGGATCAATTTCTGAATTTTTGCACTGCTGGTTTTTCACCCAGCTGTTGGCTTCGCATTTGCGAAGCATTTCTCGCAAATGCGAAGGTGACAAGTCAAGGCTGGGTTCGCAAATGCGAACCCTTGATTGCAAATGCGAAGTGGTGTCCAGGACTGCTTGGTTCGCAATTGCGAACAAAACCTCGCAATTGCGAGGCCCTCCATTAATCGCCTGGCTTCGCAAATGCGAAGCTCCTGTTCGCAAATGCGAACATCCCTTGATCCAGCCTTGTTCGCAAATGCGAACAAATGTTTGCAAATGCGAACTCCCCAGATTTGCCTTGGCTTCGCTAATGCGAACAAAAGTTCGCAAATGCAAACTTCCCATCCTTAGCTTATTTTTCAAACTCCAGAAATTGGTCGGGGTTCGCAATTGCGAACCCCTGTTCGCAAATGCGAACACAAAGACCTGTAAATCACGATTTCCAACTTCATTTTTCACATTTCACAACCCAAAAACATCCATTGGCGATTTTTCACGTACTCCCTCCTCTTCAAAGAAATTGTAAGTCACTTTCTACTTAATTCTTTCAATTCCTAACAACATTAAACATGTTTTTCAATAGAAATCAAATGTTTTCATGGTAGAATTTCTTGTTTTTGGTAGAATATATGGTTTTTCATGAATTGGGTAATTGGACCTCGAATTGAGGTCCGATTTTGAAACAAATCATATATTTGAACTCGTGGGGGAATGGGTACCGAATTTTAGTCCGAACCCCGAGTTCCGACCATGTGGGCCCGGGGTCGATATTCACTATTCCGGGCAGAATGTTTTAAAAATGGTAATTTGCCTTATGAATTAGTTTGTTGAGTAGTATTGATGATATTAAATCAATTATGAATAGATACGATTGGATTGGAGCCAAATTTGAAAGGAAAAGGCATTGCCACAGATTGAATTGTTCGTAAACATTCGAGGTAAGTGTTTGTTCTATCCTAGCTTGAGGGAATAGGATTATGTACTATGTGCTATGTGGTCGAGTGCGGTGTATGGGCTGTGGTGACGAGCATCCATACGCTGGCGTCTAGTATGACCGTGAGTCATTTTTGATACTTGTTGTGAGACATATTTGAAGATAAATTGTTGAACCCTTACCGTGTTGTAGAATGATTATTGTGTCCCTTGCCGGGACGTTCATGATTTACTGTTTATTTTCTCTACCCTTAACTGTGATTGTTATTTGGGTGAGGAAGAGTGATAATGCACGAAGGGTGATGTCGTGCCTTGATTTATTGGTTATGCACGAAGGTTAATGCCGTGCTTGTTATTGATTATGCACAAAGGTTAATGCCGTGCCATGTTATTGATTATGCACGAAGGATCATGTCGTGCATTGTTATTGAACCATGTACGAAGGATTATGCCGTACCATGGATGTGAGGATGAGAGTAAAAGCACGAAGGGTGATGTCGTGCACTTTATTTGCTATTTGGTGAGGATGAGAGTAAAAGCACGAAGGGTGATGCCGTGCACTTTATTTGCTATTTCATTGATTTGACATTACTTGTTTTCATTATACTTGTTTTTCCTTGTTTATTTAATGACTATTGTTAACTGTGGAGTTATTATGTGATATTCCTTATTGCGTTGTTACTTGGTTATTTCTCGTTATCTTGTGGTACACATATATATAGAACTGCACAGGTTTATGTGGGTGTCTGGTCCTAGGCTTGTCACTACTTCGCCGGGATAGGCCAGGCACTTACCAGCACATGGGGTCAGTTGTGCTGATACTGCACTTCTGTGCGTTTTTGCACAGGTCCAGGTTTTGATCAGGAGCAGCAGCTGTAGATCTTTCGCGTGGAAGTTGATCATATTTGAGACCGAGGTAGTTTGCAGGCGTCCGCAGGCCCGGCGTCTCTTCCTTTACTTATGTTACTAGTTGTAGTCTCTTTGTTCCGAGACAAATAGATTATGTTATATTTCTTTCAGACTTTTATGTGTAGTATTCAGTAGTAGTTCGTGAGTTGGTGACTCCGCGTCTTGGGTAGAGGATTTCAGTATCAGTTACCTTGAAACTACTTATTTCTATTTTTATAAAGTCTTCCGCACTTGTTTAATTAAGATTATGATTTTGGTTGTTAAATTGAGTATGAAATATTGTTAAAAACAGGATAGTGTGAATAAAGAGGCTTGCCTAGCTACCACGAGTAGGCGCCATCGCGATCCCGATGTTGGGGGAAAAATCCGGGTCGTGACATTTGTATATGACTGTCTAATTGGTAATCTGATACCATCATGCCATTTCTTTGTTTACTACATGTCCATATACTCACCCAGTAACAACTAGTAAACTAAGTTGAATCTAGGCAAATGTGAAACTTTGCTTGAAATAGTTGTGATTCTATTTATGTCTACTCTTTGATTGTTGGGATCTTTTTTTGAATTCCAAGGGTTTGATGACTCTGTTTTCTCCTATCCACCCCAGAGCATCCAAACTGTTTTCTTAAAACTATCTTCTATATCAACTCCTACTCTTAGAATAACTAGGCTTTTTCCTTATAGTGTGAGCATTGAATTGGGGTCCATGAGACTCCTCTGAACTCTGACATACTGGAGCTGGCTTTTCTAAAACTAGCATAACACTGTTCTTTCGAAGCTTTTGGTGTGAGCATTGCGCGGGGTCCCTAATGCCTTTGGGAACTTTGACGCACCAGAAAACCATTGGGTGTACTATGAGAGTTTTGGCATATTTTAGACTTGGCTGAAGGCCTGGATTCCAGGTTTACTTTTGGGCCTATCCAGCCTATAGTATAGTGATTTCATTCTTTAATTCATTTATATTTGATTTGTAATAATATTTCTTTGTAAACAGATAAAGAAAAAGGTAGAAATCATGCTCATAGGTTGTTGCAATATTTTTTTATTTATGTGCATTAGAAATTATGCGTATAGGACTCATCCAATTTCTTAAATCCTGAATTTTCATTCTTCTCATCATTAGAAAATCTCCTTCTAAGTCGTTTCTCAATTTTGCATACATAATCATGTCTTGAAAACCTTCGTGTGTGCATTAGAAATCATGTTTCTAGTTCCCTTGTTAAGTCTGTGTGGCAATTGATTGTTGCCTTACTCGCGTAGAAATCATGCGTATAGGAAACTCATATAGAAATCAGTCTTGATACTCAGCCAATCATGTAAATAAGGGTTAAATCGGTTTCTGCATTTAGATACAATATCTATAAGGTTTAAATTAGTTTCTGTATTTCGATACCATGTCTATAAGATTTAAAGCAGTTCCTGCATTTAGATACCATGTCTATAAGGTTTAAATCAATTTTGACATTTCGATACCATGTCTATAAGTTTTATAATCAGTTCATCATCTAGATACCATGACTATAAGGTTTTAAAATCAGTTTCTGCACTTTGAACGCACGTCTATAGGATTTCAACCTATTTCAGCACTTAGAAATCATGCCTACAGGGTTTAAGATAAAATCAGCCGCTAAAATCAGTAATCAGTTTACAGCTTAGACACTCGATTTATAAAAATAATGTCCAGTTATAAGTTAGGAAATCTTGTAGGTTGCTTGAGTTTTGGGTTTTAAAACTGCTATTTTGATGCTGTTTGGAACTGCCCAGATTCAAGAAGTAATAAAATTAGTAGGCAAACTGATTAGGTATTTACTGCCCCGCCTTAATTGAATAATTGCATATGTTTTGCTCATCTAGATATCCTGCTATAGGACTTTTAAATCTTTTAAAAACTGTTTGTTTGAGGCGTGAAATTGTTTGTCTATTTGTAGAGGTAAATATGAGCCTTTAGTTGCATCTTTATGTGAGACTTTTATTTGTAGTTTAGTTTTCTCCTTTTGAAACAACATAGACGAATCCAAAACTTCCTCAAATAGAGGTCATAAACACCTCTAAGGACACAGACAAGGGACGGGTAATGCACGTATAAGACACGTATTGGATACTATTAGAACGATTAGGTAACAATAATTAAGGGGAAGGTATTCAAGTAGCAAATGATATGATGACCTGTGCGCTAATACTATGTGTAGCACCCAACTTGGGTACGATTGCCAAGTATTGCACACAAGTGATCGTATAGACTAATAAACCTAGGAACCCTTTTATTTTCGTTTAAATAATACATATTTGTCTAAAGTACTTTGTTTTCTTATAAGACTAATTCACCTAATTCAAGTTTGGCCGCGACCCACCGTTGTGGACCTCAAGGGGTGTCTAACACTTTTCCCTCAAGGTTATTTAGAGCACTTACCCAATCTCTCGTAATGCAAACTGGTTTATGAGTTATTTGCTTTAGGTTCCCTAACGTACCTTAAATCTGTTAGGAGGCAACTCTTCAAATTCCATACCCAATTCCCAAAAGAAAAAGGAATTCTCCCAAAGAAATGTCAAAATCTGGACTCCGCGAAAAAAATAGGGCACGACACCCATTCACCCCAGATATGCAATTAGTTTTGGAATCCGACCTAAATTTGCGGTCTAATTCCCCAAATTTTAAAATTCCTAAATTCTACCAAAAACATACCAAATTCCCCCATGAAAACTTCTAGACTTTGTGTTGAAATCATTTTAAAAAATGGAATAGATTGAAGGAAATGAGCTAGAAATTGTTTACCTATGATTTGGGGAAGACTCTCCTTTAGAAAATTGCCTACAGGGTTTAAAAATTTAAGAAATGGGTTGAAAATTCCATCTAAGTAATCTTTTACATTGTTGTAGGTATCAAATTTGTGATTCTAGGTTCGCAAATGTGACAAATGCTTCACAAATGCGAAGCTTGGCCTGGTCTGCTGCCTTCGTAAATGCGAACAAATGTTCGCAATTGCGGCCACTGTGCAAGTCGCATTTGCGACGATGGACTTCGCAAATGCGAAGGTCCCCTGCTCAACCTCTTTATCGCAAATGCAAAGGGTCTTCGCAAATGCGATGCTTGCATTTGCGATCCAGACTTCGCAAATGCAAAGTTTGCAAACCTGCAATATATCAGAAAATTTCCTTAAGTCCAAAACACTTCGTGGCTTATCCAAGACTTACCCGAGCCATCGGGGTTCCAAACCAAACATGCACACAAGTCTAAAATTATCATATGGATTTTTTTGTGCGATAAATTGCCAAAATAACATCTTTAACAACAAGTTTAACACCAAAATTCATGGTTTTCTCAAGAACACTAGAATTTTTATTTTTACAACTGGATGTCCAAATCACGTTAAATTACTTCTGTTTTTCACCAAATTTTTCAGATAAGGTTCAAATATTATAACGGGCCTGTATGGGTCGCCGAAACCGAAATAAGGGTCTGATACTATCAAGTTAAAATATTATTTAATTTTCATAAACTATTATATTTGTCAGTTAACAATTTTCTTCAAAAATTTATTTCTCGAGTTAGGGACTTCAGAATTCGATTCCAAGCATAAGTCTAGGTCCCATATTTTACTCCGAAAGCTTTGGGACCGTCAAATAACTGGTACGGATCCGTTTACACAAAATATTGATCGAAGTCAAATTAAATTACTTTAAAAGGCAAAAGCTCAATATTTTTCTCAAAATTTTCATATAAGGCTTTTCGGAAGCTCGCCCCGACTGCACACGCAAATTGAGAAGAATGAGAATGAGGCTTTTAAGGCCTCAGAATACATAATCAAATTCTAAAATGAAAGACGATCCTTTATGTTATCATAATATTGAATAGATCTGAGTACACTAATTAAACATGTATCACTATACTACATCCTATACTAAATAGTTAAAAAGATTAACTTCTGAATTCTCCCCGACAACTATATTGTGCTATATTTAAATTCCCGGATTATCACAAAAGTTGTCCTCGGTTGACCTTTGAATAGCACTGTCGTACTCCCAGTATTAATTGTTTTCAATATACCCTTTCTATATTCTGATTGGCTTTAATATCTTCATAAAGCTTTTGAAAATTGTCATTTATCAATGTTCGTACATAAGTGAACTCGCTCATCACCTAAATAATTAAACAAACAATTAGAGATGGTTTAAAATATGCATGAATGTTAATACATATACTATTAAGATAAATATACATTAATAATACTTACATAATTCTTGAATTAGTTAGATCCTGCCTCAAGACGGACAAATCATCATATTTAGTATCAACTAGCTTCTTATTCCTTAATACAGTTTCCTTGATTTCAATCTTAGCAGTAGGGCTATTCTTGGCATGAGGTTTAGCATACATGTGTGGTATTGGACTTTTTACAGTTGAGGGATCAATTAGTTGCTGCTTGCGCTTTTTGTGAGGTGGTGATGTTGATGGACCAACACTTGCATCATGTTTTTTAGTGTAGGTTGTTTATGAGCTCAGAAAATTATAAATACATGTATATACGAAATACATGAATACGTAACTCATTTATGAACACATCAAAATACACTAATAATTACAATAACGAAAAAACAACAATTATGAGTTATGATAATAACGACATAAATTGTTGGTGTATTTAAAACTATTATTTTATGAACTTAAATACATATAAATTCATCTAAAAAGAACAAGAAAAAGTTATTGTACAAACTAAAAATCAGTGTATGCAAACTCAAATACATATAATCATCTACAAGTACCTTGTTATTTGGTGTTTATGAGCTACTTCCTTAGGCGACCACTTTTTCCTTGCCCTAGAAGCATCATCGATGAGTTTTCTTCTCTTTTCCACATCAAGAAGTGTTGATTTTTTTAAATATATCACATCTTGACATTGTGTCATAGGATCATTGCCTAATTTTGTTCGCCTTTCTGCTTCAATGGTTGCTGATGAACCTGCAAATACAATTTCCTCTTGAGCGATTTACAAATCGAAAGATGGACAATCAATAGTGAGTGCTTTGGAAGGTATATTTTGTGTAACCCTCTTCGGAATTGTTGAATCAGTCATGGAAGAGGAAATTTGATGTTTCCTGCTGAAAACTTAACGGTGGTGAAGATTTGAAAAAAAAAACTGACGAGAAAAGACGATTGAACCGGCCAAAAATTCAAAAACTTTAACACTTACAACGAATATTTGAAGCAAAAACGTTGAAAGTGAGAGAGAGAATCATGTTGTGCGAGAATCGTGGTTCAATAATCTCAAATACAATCTTGTTGTGAGAGAGAGATTGTGGAGAGAGAAAGAAGAAAAATTTTGCTGTGAGTTTGGGAGAGAATAACCGAAGAATGATAGAGAAAAAAGGTTCATATCATATTTAATGGTGTAACAGTAGTGTATACCTTAAAAAAATATAAGGTCAATCATTGGTTGACCTTCCCTTGAACCAGTCACGGAGCTCTCAACTGAGTTGTTTAGGTTCTGGAATTCCATCTCTAGTTGGGGGTTTCGATTCGAAAAAATGTGGTGCGGGTTCATCTCTCCTCCTCTCTGGGTGCCTAGGTATCCACCCTAAGCCTTTCCTCCTTTGAACCTCGCCCTCTCGTCACGCTTGCCGACAACCCGCTTTCTATCCCTATAATAATATTTTAAATAGATTTTAATTTATAATAAATAGGGTGTAAACATTTGTTATAGTAAGAAAAATATTTTTTTTTTTAAAAGGGAGGGAGTATTATACTACTTGATGGTCATTTTCTTCTTTTCTTCATGGAACCTACTATTTGTTAATGGAGTTCCATCATAACCATCAAGAAGCACCAGTGGTCTAGTGGTAGAATAGTACCCTGCCACGGTACAGACCCGGGTTCGATTCCCGGCTGGTGCAATCTATGCTTTGATAAATGTGTTGTGCAATTTTTCGGCAGCCTGTTTAAGGAAAAACTTAAGAATTCACGTTAGGTGGATCACATAAACATCATTCCCTTGGGCCTGGGCCTATTCCCAATGTAGGATTTAGATAGCCACTTTTGCATGTGTTATATTCAATTGGAAAACATACACAAATATCCCAAATAAATTTGAGATTTTTACACTGTTGGTCATTAACCAAGAATTATTTAAATAAATGGCATTAATTTTAGGTTATTCCAGAAACAACAAATTTATTAACAATTATACCATGCTTCATTTTTGTTTACGTACAAGCAACTTTTAGAAAATAATTAATGACCCTTAAATTTAGGAACCAGTTTCAACCCTAATTTTATCTGTTCTCATTCTCTCTCAAATAGTTATCCCTAATACCATATTCCTTTCTCCATGAGCGAGAAAATAGGAACGACTTCTATGAGAACGAGTGAAGAGTAATTATTGGAATGAGAGATTTTGATATATCATTCTCTCAATATTCATATTTATTAACATAAATAAATAAGTTCTATACTCAAAAATCATTTTTTTTCAAACTATACATTTATATTATATACCAACAATATTTTCTAAGAAATTTACCCAGATTCATATACATTATACTATTATATTGTCATTTATATAACTATATATTGCTAATCAAGTATGAAATATACCAGAATTATTTTGTAAATATACCAACAATATCAAGTGCCACTTTAATCCAATATGTATTTTTTATGTATATATTTTGTGTATTTTAATGTCTAGTGTCAATTTATTTAAGATGTATTTTAGAGTATATTTTTATATATTTTATATGTCAACTGCAATCTTAATCCAAGATGTATTTTATGTATACATATATCACCTCTAATATAAGATGTATTGTTATCTATATCTTATATGTTAGATGCAATCTTATTAAAGGTATATCCTTGAGCGAAAAAATATAATTATGCAGTATAAAATTAAATATTAGAAAAAATAAAAGAAATTCCCATGATTGCTTTTTTCAGTATCTTTAAGATATTTGGGTGAGTATTTATTTATGCGGGTGAAAAAAAATTATGAAATGTAGATTGAGTTTGGATTGTGTATGAGAAAAAAAATAAAAAAGGACTTTTTCTTAGAGCACCTATTCGAAATCAAAATTCAAAGAAAATGACATGTTTAGATTAATGATGAGATAGAATGATGTAATAAATTAACGTGGTTTAATAATCCCTTGAATTGTGCTTAGTTTTTACCGTTAAGAAATTAAATACTATGTAAAGAATCTTTAAAAATAAATAAATGTGCTATTTTTAAAATAAAATAAAAGTAATGTTATTTATGCAAAAACTATTTATAAAGGGACTAACCGTGTTAAAATCTCATTTCTAGTTAGATAGCCACTTTTGCATGTGTTATATTCAATTGGAAAACATACACAAATATCCCAAATAAATTTCAACTTATCAACCTCTAGCAATTATTTATAAACTTTCCAAAACTAGCCAACAAAAATTGAAAAACCAAATAATAAAGTTCTTTCTATCAAATAATCACATGCAAAAATTATTTTTCATATTTTTAAGAGTGATTAGCAAATTAGGTACAAGACGGAAAGGAAATTCATAAACGGTGTAGCAAATGAGGGAGTGAAATACAAAAATCTATACAATATTTTAAAAACTAAACAAAAAGAGAAATTTTTTCAACGGGTATAATTGAAATTCATTGAAAATATATAGATAAGTCAATATACAAAATTTGAAGAAGATTGGAGGTGATTTGGAGTTGTTTTGTATCAAAATTCGTAAGTAAATCGAGTTCAAAAAAGTCTTTTGCGATATATGTATCAAACATGTATCACACATGTATTTCGCACACATGTATACATGGATATAAATGTGATATATAATTGATACAGATATGATACATATGTGATACACAAATGATACACAGTGTGATACACATTTTTTTTTCATGTTCAACTTTTACTTCGAATTTTCAATTCAAACCATCTCAAAACTTCACCTCATCCCAAAACTGAGATTCAAGCTCCTTAAGTTGTGCCCAATCTATTCTAATAATTATTGTAAACTAATTCACAAAATATACCTATTAAATAGCACATAGTATATAATATTAAATATATGATATACGATGTATAATATACATCTAAACGATATATACATATACATATATATATTTCATCAAACAATATATATGGCATATTGATTGAATAAATTTATTAAAGGTATATTCTTGAGAAATAAAATTAAAGTATGCAGTATAAAATTAAATATTGGAAAAAATAAAAGAAGTTCCAACGGTTGCATTTTTTTCAGTATCCTTAAGATATTTGGGTGAGTACTTATTTATGGAAGTGAAAAAGATTATGAAATGTTGATTGATTTTGAATTGTGTATGAGAAAAAAATGAAAAAGGACTTTCTATTAAAGCACCCTATTCGGATCAAAATTCAAAGACAATGGCATGTTTAGATTAATGATGAGAGAGAATGATGTAAAAAATTAATGTGGTTTAATAATCCCCTTGAATTGTGTCTACCGTTAAGAAATTAAGTACTATGTCAGGAATCTTTAAAAATACTTTAACTGTAAATAAATGTGCTATTTTTAAAATAAAATAAAAGTAATGTTATTTATGCAAAAACTATTTATAAAGGGACTAACCGTGTTAAAATCTCATTTCTAGTTAGATAGCCACTTTTGCATGTGTTATATTCAATTGGAAAACATACACAAATATCCCAAATAAATTTCAACTTATCAACCTCTAGCAATTATTTATAAACTTTCCAAAACTAGCCAACAAAAATTGAAAAACCAAATAATAAAGTTCTTTCTATCAAATAATCACATGCAAAAATTATTTTTCATATTTTTAAGAGTGATTAGCAAATTAGGTACAAGACGGAAAGGAAATTCATAAACGGTGTAGCAAATGAGGGAGTGAAATACAAAAATCTATACAATATTTTAAAAACTAAACAAAAAGAGAAATTTTTCAACGGGTATAATTGAAATTCATTGAAAATATATAGATAAGTCAATATACAAAATTTGAAGAAGATTGGAGGTGATTTGGAGTTGTTTTGTATCAAAATTCGTAAGTAAATCGAGTTCAAAAAAGTCTTTTGCGATATATGTATCAAACATGTATCACACATGTATTTCGCACACATGTATACATGGATATAAATGTGATATATAATTGATACAGATATGATACATATGTGATACACAAATGATACACAGTGTGATACACATTTTTTTTTCATGTTCAACTTTTACTTCGAATTTTCAATTCAAACCATCTCAAAACTTCACCTCATCCCAAAACTGAGATTCAAGCTCCTTAAGTTGTGCCCAATCTATTCTAATAATACCCACTCAAAACAAAGCAATAATTTGATTTTTTTTGCCACAAATACCTAATTGAAACCTACCAGAAAAAAATATTATTTTAAATATTCAATCTATATAATTGTTATATACACATCATGTAACATGTTATTTTAAACTAATCCGCAAAATATACCTATTAATAGCACATAGTATATAATATTAAATATTAAATATATGATATACAATGTATAATATACATATAAACGATATATACATATATATATTTATTTCATCAAACAATATATGTGACATATTGATTGAATAAATTTATTAAAGGTATATTCTTGAGAAATAAAATTAAAGTATGCAGTATAAAATTAAATATTGGAAAAAATAAAAGAAGTTCCAACGGTTGCATTTTTTTCAGTATCCTTAAGATATTTGGGTGAGTACTTATTTATGGAAGTGAAAAAGATTATGAAATGTTGATTGATTTTGAATTGTGTATGAGAAAAAAATGAAAAAGGACTTTCTATTAAAGCACCCTATTCGGATCAAAATTCAAAGACAATGGCATGTTTAGATTAATGATGAGAGAGAATGATGTAAAAAATTAATGTGGTTTAATAATCCCCTTGAATTGTGTCTACCGTTAAGAAATTAAGTACTATGTCAGGAATCTTTAAAAATACTTTAACTGTAAATAAATGTGCTATTTTTAAAATAAAATAAAAGTAATGTTATTTATGCAAAAACTATTTATAAAGGGACTAACCGTGTTAAAATCTCATTTCTAGTTAGATAGCCACTTTTGCATGTGTTATATTCAATTGGAAAACATACACAAATATCCCAAATAAATTTCAACTTATCAACCTCTAGCAATTATTTATAAACTTTCCAAAACTAGCCAACAAAAATTGAAAAACGAAATAATAAAGTTCTTTCTATCAAATAATCACATGCAAAAATTATTTTTCATATTTTTAAGAGTGATTAGCAAATTAGGTACAAGACGGAAAGGAAATTCATAAACGGTGTAGCAAATGAGGGAGTGAAATACAAAAATCTATACAATATTTTAAAAACTAAACAAAAAGAGAAATTTTTCAACGGGTATAATTGAAATTCATTGAAAATATATAGATAAGTCAATATACAAAATTTGAAGAAGATTGGAGGTGATTTGGAGTTGTTTTGTATCAAAATTCGTAAGTAAATCGAGTTCAAAAAAGTCTTTTTCGATATATGTATCAAACATGTATCACACATGTATTTCACACACATGTATACATGGATATAAATGTGATATATAATTGATACAGATATGATACATATGTGATACACAAATGATACACAGTGTGATACACATTGTTTTTTCATGTTCAACTTTTACTTCGAATTTTCAATTCAAACCATCTCAAAACTTCACCTCATCCCAAAACTGAGATTCAAGCTCCTTAAGTTGTGCCCAATCTATTCTAATAATACACACTCAAAACAAAGCAAAACTTTGATTTTTTTTTTTGCTACAAATACCTAATTGACTAATTTGGCTAATATTAGTAATATTTTATCTATTGACTAATTTTTGTAATAAACTACTTATAAATGAATATAGCTGATAATTTTCCTGTTCAATTTTCCAAAATATTAATTGGTAGTTAATGTTGGCATTTGCTCCTCCTGAAAAGTTGGGTTATCTATTTTTCAACTTCAGGCTTGTTGGTTTGAAGCTAAATCCCATACGGCTAAACTTTGTAATTTTCTACTATGTTTTGAATAGCGATCCCCCACGCGACTATATTTCGTTAAAGAGTGTCAAAATATATAAAAGTAAATATACAATGAAATTAAGGGGAATCAATGTATAATATATACACATATAATTTATTCTTTTTACTTATATACATAATATAGGGTGTTATTTTACATCCCTTCCTATAAGGTGGCTCCGCCACTGACTGTACGAGCGCTTGCCCCTTTCTCAATTCCGCAGCAAAGACAAGCTATTACAAACGATCCTTCTTTTTTGTACTACTGTAATATTGTTATTTTAGAGTACTTTTTATGCATTTGGGAGTTAATCCTTTAGGATTATGGACATTTACGGAGTATATCTATATAAAAGAATATCAAATTTGATAAAGGTTTACGATCAATTATCTGAAAGCATAAATAATTCTGGAACAAGACTTGTTTGCCATATTTATGATGGTAGGCTAGCAAGTACTTTCCCATGATAATTCATGAGGAATTATTGTTCTCTCTTTCATTATCAGTTTCCCGAAACTCGTGCAGTCTGGTTTAACAACATATTGTATATTATTACAAGAGGAAGATGTCACTAACTAGATGGCGCAAGTGGCCGTATTGGTAGAAATTCGGCCATGCGAGAGCCACGGTGTCAGCCCCATCCTAACCAATTTATAGTGAATGGTCAACGCCATTGACTTTTGACTCATGATAGCTGTTCTCAAGGTGAAAAAGGGGGTCACGATCCTTTCGCGACAAGAGGACGTCTCCTCGACCAGACTACGACAACTCGTAATCAGCTCACAAAGCTCAAAATTATAAATACCAAGAAAGAAAACTTTCAAAGGAGGCTTCTTCTCCTATACGACTCTGAAAATACAAAAATGGAGGAAAACGCTCCATGAATGGGGCGAAGAACAAGACAACTATAAGATCCAGAACCTCTTTAAGAAGAGGCAGGTCAAACCACTATGATGAATAAAACCTTCTTTGCACTATTCTCCAATTAATTATTCATATGTCTCAAATTTGACTTCCGATTTAGTGATTAATTATGACTGGCTATGATTTACCCTCGATTCATTTTGGTTTATTTTGATTGATTTGCTTGGAAAGTATTTGATAATTTTTCTGTCCAACAATGGTATATCCGAGATCACAACGACGGCTTGTAAGGATCGACCATCCGCCTCGACAGTAGGAACTTCCGACTGTGTCATTAAGGCAACAACATTCCCTTGGCTTGAACTAGCTAGGGCAACTCCAACCGACCCCCCCCCCCAACAGAAAGTGCCACAACTGCACCACTCTCCGAGTCCATCGGGGGAGAATCCAAGTTGATCACCGCTGGAGGAGCCGCCGCAAATACCACCCTCCACCACTATGAGGGCATTTCCTCCTCTGCATTTGAAGGCGAGCCCGTCCGAGGACGGACTAGCCCACACGACCCCTCATCTTGTGGAGCAGCCTGTGTCATAGAGGCGGCCGCTGATGATTCAACTGATGTTGCCCTCGGTATTGGGCGAGGCATGGGCATTGCAGCTAGTCGGGCAATTGTAGTCGGCCGACGGAAAGCCAACTGAGGAGCTTTGACACGGTGTGTTCTCCCTAGCCACAATGAAAAGATGAGTCAATGAGCGTAGTCAAAAGAATATGAAACAAGAAAAAAGGGGGTCGATATTCCACCTGTCACAGGCCTCTGACCATGTCTCTCCCAAAAATTCGACCTTGTGCGAATCCCCACAGTACGAGGAAACACAGCCTCGACCCATTCCCGGATCCCCTCCAAAGGGAGGCAGCGACAGCTTTTTAACTACAAAACATTAAAGTAAATCAATAACCACAAACACAAGGCATAAAGAAGGTCAAAATAGGGCATTTTCTAGTCGAAACCGAGGAAAAAATAGGGCGAATCCCCACAGTACGAGGAAGCACAGCCTCGACCCATTCCCGGATCCCCTTATCTAGGAGTTCCTGAAGCTGCTCCTTCAATTCTCTTAACTCGACTGGTGCCATATGATAGGGAGGAATAGATATGGGCTGAGTGCCCGACACTAGATCAATACCGAAATCAATGTCCCTATCCTGCAGCATGGCCTGCAGGTCTGCTAGAAACACATCTGGGAAGTCCCTCATAACGGGCACAAAATCAAGACTAGGAGTCTCAGCTCCAACATCTCTCACAAAAGCCAAGCACGATAAATAACCTTTCCCAACCATTCGCTGGGCCTTTAGGAAGGATATCACCCTACTGGGTATATAATCGGTCGAACCTCGCCACTCAATCCTCGAAGGACCCGTAATAGCCGACGTAACTGTCTTGGTATGAAAGTCCAGAATAGCATGGTACGGAGATAGCCAATCCATACCCAGAATCATATTGAAGTCTACGATGCCCAACAACAACAAGTCCACTCGAGTCTCCAGACCCCAAATAGTTACTAGACAAGATCGATATACATGATCCATAATAATAATATCACCCACCTGGGTAGGTACATGCACATGCAAGGTAAGATAACCACTAGTCAAACCCAGATGATGGGCAAAATATGAAGACACATAAGAGTATATAGACCCGGGGTCAAATAAAATAGAAGCATCCTTGTGGTAGACTGAGATAATACGTATGATAACAACATCTGATGCAATGGCATCCCTCATGTCTGGGATAGCATAGAACTGAGCCTGACCACCACTAGATTAGTCTCCACCCCTAGGTCGGCCTCTAGCTGTCTGGCCCCTACCCCCTACCCCTACCTGACTGGGATGGTGCTGAAGTAGATGGAGTAGAAGATGAGGTCTGATCCCCCTACTGAGACCAACCACCACGAAGCTGAGGACACTATCTCCTCATGTGACCAAACTCACCCCACTCGTAGCAACTACCCGATGTTGTAGAAGGGGACTGACGTGAACCCCTCGCTGCAGATGAACCCTGGGCTAAAGAGGCAATAGTAGAAATCTGAGCTGGAAAGGCACTAAGTGAAGACTAGCCCTGCTGAAATCCCTGATGACCACGGCCTGAAGAAGCCCAACTATACTATGGACGACCTCACTGATGAGGCCTGAAAAAATAACCTCTGTCCTGCTAGAACTAGCCCCTAGACGGAGCACCAATGAAGTTACCCAAACCTCGAGGCCTTTTGTCCTCCCTCTCCTCACGGTCCCGGCAGCGATCTGTTTCAATCTGGCGAGCCATATCAACTACCTCCTCAAACAAAGCGGCTACAACCCTCTCTCTAGTCATCAAAATATGGATTGGATAGTTGAGGACATCCACGAACCTCCTAATCCTCTCCTGATCTACCGGGATCATCCAAGTAGCATGCCGAGCTAACTCCGTAAATCTCAACTCATACTGGGTCACAGTCATGTCCCCCTGAATCAACCACTTGAACTGGCGATGCAACTCTTCCTTGCGAGACTGCGGCTCATACTTCTTTAGGAAGAGAGTGGAGAACTACTGCCAAGTAAGGGGTGCTGCTCCAACATGCCTACGCCTCTCAAACTCCTTCCACCATTTAAATGCAGGACCCGAGAACTGGAAGGTAGTAAAAGCCACTCTACTCAACCCCAAAATCCATGCAGTGCAAAGCATACGCTGGCACTTGTCTAGAAATACCTAGGCATCCTCGCACTCAGTACCACTAAACATCGTAGGTTGGAGCCTACCAAACCTCTCTGGTCGACGCTACTCATCGTCTGGCATCAGTGGAACCACATAATCTGGAGCTGGTGCGACTGGCACAACTGGAGCAACCAGTGCAACTGGCTGAGCTATGACTGCTCCTGGTGTCTGTAATCCCTGAACAACCTACTCATGTGTACGAGCTGCAGGGGTCTGATGACCACCCCTGGTCTAAGAGGTAGCGACGGCCGTAGTGGCTGAGAATGCCTGAACCAGGCCAGTACAGACGGATAGGATCTGAGCTAAAGCCTCCTGAAGACCAGGAATCACGATGGGCATTGCCGGTGCCCGAATAGGTGCTGCTGGAGCATCTAGAGCTGGAGGCTGGTCCTGAATGGGGGCAACAGGTGGGTCAACTGGTGCTTCCCCTGCTGCTCTGCCTCGACCACGACCACGGCCACGTCCACCGCCTCTAGTAGGTGGCAATGGTGGTTGTCCTCCACGTACGATAGCATGGTTTTTTGTCATCTGCGAGAGAATATAATATAGAAGTTTAGTTCTCGAAATAACAAAGCCGCACGATAAGATTTCAAGAATATAAAGTATTTTCCTAAAGGTTCTGTAGCCTCTCGAGGATAAGCACAGACGTCTCCGTATCGATCCGCGAGACTCTACTAGCCGGCTTATGACTCATGAGGCCTAGTAAGCTAGGATCTGATACCAACTTGTCATGACCCCAGTCCCGGTTGTGATGGCGCCTAACATAATTGCTAGGCAAGCCCGACCATTTAACACTCACAACCCATTCACATATCTTATTACCAATTACAGCATTAAATTAACAGTTTAACAAGGCTTAATGATTCAACTGATAGATAGAACAATAATGAAAATGATGATAACACCAATAAAACTCTCAAAGACCTGGGGTCATGAGTCTAGAGCCTCTACAAAATACAGAGTAGTAAAACCCCAGTAATACAGATGTTCTAAAATGCGGAAAGATAAAAGGGATAAAGGGAAGGAGTCGGGTCCTGCGAACGTTAGACAGCTACCTCGAAAACTCTAGAAAGCTCTAGAAAGTAGCAAATAGCTCGACTATGCTCCCGGGATACCTCAATCTGCATACATGGTGCGGGGAGTAAAGTGAATACTTCCAACTGAGTGGTAATAGACATATATAATGGTTGAAAGTAATAAATATAACAATGCAAAGCTATAACGAGTAATTCAACACATTTAATAATGAAACAACAGCAAGCAATGACTGGTAGAACAAATAGATATAGATGCATGAATGCAATGCAATGCACATGACTGTTGTGGCGCACAGCCCGATCCATTTGGGTACCCGCGCTCACTGTAGGGGTTCAGACTCTGGAGGGGCTCCTATAGCCTAAGCGCAATATCATCATAGCATTCGGTGCGATGTGCAGCCCGATCCACAATCACTCCAGGTTATATGCATGGAAACCATATGGGCATAGTCAAGTTTATCATTTTCAGTTACAATTATCAGGAATTTTATATTAAGTGTTTAAAACCTTAGAAATTTACTAATTATTTCGAGGAAGTATTTAACTTAGGACTGATATCATGAATACATGCTAAACATCATCAAAACAATGATACTAATCACTAAAGGATCCAAATTATCGGCATACAACACAATTATACTCATACTAGCCAATAACACAGTACGAGCATGACTAAGCCATAGTCCCCAATCACAAATGACCCCACACTCGATATAGAGTACGTGTGTCACCTCAATATAGCGTCATAGCATGATATACCGAGATTTCAAACCCTCAGGTCATCATCTACATCTATTACTCACCTCAAACCGGCCACAAGACTAGTCCGTTAAGCCTTTTCCTCTCGAATCAATCTCCTCACGCGCCGAATCTAATAAAAAACACAAGGAATACATTATAATAAGCTAATGGAACGTAACCCAATTGAAAGAACTCGAAAAATACCCAAAAATATGAAGTTGGCATAACCCGAGCCCTAGGCCCATTTCTCAAAAAATTACGAAAATTACATCATCGGATTCCTCGTCTCACCTCGTGTCCTTACATATACAATTCATCAAAATCGGAGACCAAATGCTCCCTCAAATCCCAATTTCTCATTTAAAAACCCAAGCCCTAGTTCTTCAAATTTTCACCCAATTTTCCAAGAACTAAAGGTAGATTCTTTAATAAAATAGCGTTTTTAGGTCACGAGACTTACCTCCATTCGATTCCCGTCAAAACTCACTTCAATTTCTACCAAAAAGCTCTTGAGGTGGTTCAAAAATGGTTTAAATACCAAATGGGTCGCGGATAAAACGTTATAAAACCCTTCTGTCCAGCTGACATTTCCTTATACGCGAACACGATGGGCCTCTCGCGTTCGCGATGGCCAAAAATTCCACTGGGCCACTTTACTCTACGAAAATGCGGAGCCCATCCCGCGAACGCGATGCACTGCCAGGCCCAACTACGCAAACGCGTCCCCCTGGTCACGAATGCGAAGAGCAATGACTAGGGCCCCCCCAATCTACTTCTACGCGAATGTGGGGTCCCACCCGCAAACACGGTGACCAATAGCCTCATGCCTACGCGAATGCGGACCTCGCCATGCGAATGGGAAGTCTAAGATCTTGCCACTACGCAATCGCGAGTAGGCCTATGCGAACGCGAAGGCAAAATTATGCCTGCAACTGCTGTTGCAATTTCTGCAACTCGCCAAGACCAAGATCCTTCCGTTTGATCACCCGGAATCACCCCGAGGCCGCCAGGACCTCAACCAAAAACACCAACATACTTCAGAACATCATACAAACTTGTTCCAATCATCAAAAAACGTCAAAAACACAAAAATCATCAATTCACCAGGGATTCAAGCCTAAGTTTATCAAATTCTTCCGAAACTCAGATTCGATCAAAAACCCGACCAAACGATGTCCAAATGACCTAAAATTTTGCACACATATCCAAAATCACCTAACGAAGCTACAATAACTCTCGAAATTCCATTCTGACCCTCGGATCAAAGCCTCACGTATCAATCGGTATTCGCCAAAATTCAAACTTCGTAATTCAAGCTTAATTCTATACCGGACCTTCAAATTCAATTCCGATTGCACTCCTAAGTGACAAATCATCCCCCGAAGATAACCGAATCACCGGAATTCACATCCGAGCCCTTTAACTAAATAGTCAACTTTTGGTTGACTTTTCCAAAACATGCTTCCGTCAAAGAGGCTAAGTGCCTCATTTCCAACTAAAACCAATCCAATTCTATCCGATCAACATAAATACTGATATTGAAATATAGAGCAACATAATATGGGGAAACAGGATGGTAACTTGCATGACGACGGGACGGGTCATCACAGAATATAGAATTTTTTTTTCAAAGAAACGATGATTATTCCGGTTGTCCATCCCAACCACCAAGCCCCTCGACCCTCGGGGGTGTGCATGGATCATGGTGCCGCGAATATTTTGAGGAGCAAAAAGGCTAAGCATGTGCCTTAGAGTGACCTCCCTACCATCTAGCTCCGCATACTTGATAAACTTGATAAACAACTTATAGAGGTATGTAGAATGCTGGGTCGGGCACATCTCATAATAACAGCACAAGTCGACCACCAGCATCGGAAGCGGGAGTGTATACCCCACTAGGAAGGGATAAGCACAGAATAAGCAATACCCTTGATAGTCTAAACCCTCTCCTCAGTCTTCGCAAGTACGATCTCGACGTAGCATGGAATACCCCACTGCTCCCGCATCTGTGCTATCCCTACTTCCCTCATTAGTGAAGCAATTTCCCCCTGTTCCACGTTGCCCGATGCACTAAAATCTACCATCGGATTTCCTGGACGAGGAAGAACTTCATCGACTGAAGGAACTTCTTCATCTTCCATAAACTCTAAGTCTTCAGTCGACTGAGCGAGATTTTCATCCACCGAAGAATTAGCCGGACGATTGCCGCGAGAAGAAGTTCCTGCCATAATTGACTCATGAGCGAGAGAAAGAAGAACTTTTAGGGGAGAAATGAGGAAATCAATGATGATAGCGATCTAAAGGGTAGAGAAAAATGTGATTTAGCATAAGAAAAGGCTTCTCAAGAGTTCTCTTAAAAGAACGATGAATGTGCAAAGAGCAAAATGACACATCCTCTCTAGTTATAAGAAACAGACTCTGCCTTCGTCAAACCCCATAATCGTCATTAAATACATGACTGAGCACGAAATGATTCGGTTTTATGAAAACGTGCACCATTACGAAGGACCGCGCGAAATGGTGCTTCACTCACTGACCGACGTTTCACTTCCGAGACCATCACAAGGTACGCAAAACACCAAAAAGGCACCAAGGGTTGTCTCGGAGTTCTTAACGTCGTTAATGAACGAAAGGCAAGTTGGCTCCTCCTGATTACACCACACTATTCATCCGCCAAGGTCGATCCGGGCACGACCCCGACGAACGGAGGGACTAACTGTATTGGTAAAAATCCGACCATGCGACAGCCACGGGGTCAGCCCCATCCTAACCAATTTACAGTGAATGGTTAACGCCATTGACTTTTGACTTACGATAGCTGTTCTCAAGGTGAACAAGGGGGTCACGACCCTTCCACGACAAGAGGACGTCTCCTCGACCAAACTACGACAACTCGTAATCAGCTCACAGAGCTCAAAGCTATAAATACCAAAAAAAGAGAATCTTCAAAGGGGGCTTCTTCTCCTATACGACTTTGACGATACAAAAATGGAGGAAACGCTCCATGAATGTGGCGAGAACAAGACAACTGTAAGATCCTGAACCTCTTTGAGGAGAGGCAGGTCAAGCCACTATGATGAATAAAACACTCTTTGCTCTATTCTCCAATTAATTATTCATATGTCTCAAATTTGTCTTCTGATTCAGTGATTAATTATGATTGCCTGTAATTTACCCTCGATTCATTTTAATTTATTTTGATTGATTTGCTCGTAAAGTATTTGATAATTTTTCGGTCAAACAGTGGCCATGCCTAGTCATTAACAAAAAATGAAACTTCCCATTTTCAAAGAGGGAAATAAATAGAAATAACTAGAAAATGGAAATACAACTTAAGATGAGAAAATGTATATACAACTTAAGATGAGAAGATGAAAATCGACAATGAAGCAAAATGAGAAGAGGAAACTCGAACATGGTTCGATGAACATAAAGTTACAGATGAATGATTAAGTAAATGACATATATTTTTCTATCCAAAAATGAACAAAAGACAGCAAACAGAACTCTGTACTCATCAAATAAATAATACTAGTTCAAAGTAAACCCTATATTATATCGTTTGAAAATTGAATTATTGGACAGACAAAATTATTGGACAAAAACAAGACGCGAAGGGCATACCTGGACGGCTCAAGACAACTACAGATTAACAATATGCACCCATTAAAAAATAATATCAATCCTCTTTGCTGCCCTTTCAGCTTCTCGAATGGACGAATAAATTTATTCTTGGAGATGATAATTTGGTTCAAATAAATTATTTGCTACGTGAGTCAATATATACTCCTATTCTTTTCTCTTTTACCATACATATTGAGCCATATAATTATAAGTAGTATCTGATATTGAGCCATATAATTATAAGTAGTATCTGATATGTGTCCAGAAAAAAATGGTTATTAATACACAGGCAACTCCCCTCCACGACAATTTCTGAAAGAAAATAATTGTCTGTAAATTGGAATAGAGGATATATTATTTACTGAGGGTGAAAGCTATTACCGTTTGACCAAAAAAGTGTAGAACCATTTAGTTAAAATAATTATTGATGGAATATAGAATGAAAGATAAATCTTAGCCAAACATAATTAACTATAAATTTGAACATGTTGAATTTCACAATCGAAGGAGAACAAGTTCATATAAGATTCCTTAAGATTATTGACAGGCATCAAATGTAAATGATAAGATCACATCTTTGATATGTTTATACCATACTTGTAAGAGCAAAAAAGGACAAGAAGGGAAGTTATTGATAGCTAAAAGATATATCTTAGTTGATTCAACAATGATGATTACAAGAAGTTGTAGCTATAATCTCAACTGTTGGATTGTCATTGAGGATCTCCTCTTGCTCTTCTCTTGATACATTGCACCCCTCTTTTCTTCAACGGAAAATCGCCCTTCTTTCTGCTTTATCTTCCTTATATATACTATCACTTTTTTTTTCAATGGTTCTTAACCAGCATATTCTCTTATGACTGTACTCTTCGTCACTCATCTAAGCGTTATTTTTTGCTATGTAATTCCTCTGACGGCTCGACTTCGATGGTGATTGGGATACTTGTTTCCATTACACCTCGTGGGCACAACCGTGATTTGGTCGACCCCTTACCATTCCCTTTAATTGATAGCCATCTAGTGGCAAGATTTTGATCCATACAATTAGTACCTCTGTCCATTGGGGTCGCCTTTTGGCGAGCCCGATGGACGGATTCTGTTAATTCAAGTGTTAGAGAAATCTAGGCACCGTGCGAGGGACGAGGTCCTTATGGCGAGGTGGCAATGTGACGCATCAAGGACTTTATTGGTTCGTTACCTCAATTCAGAGTTGGATCATCAAGTCAATTCAGAGTATCATGAATACCTTTTATGTGTCATTATGACACACGTTTTCAAAGCACCGTATTGTTTCCTGTGCACTTTCAATATTTTTTATTGGGTAGTTCTTGGGTTTCCCGCTCAGGACATTTGCGTTCCTATAAATAGAAGAAATCCCTGATTTGATGGTTATGCTTCAATTTACCTGAGAGAATTTTACAAACTCCAACATTCTTCAGTCTTTCATACTTCTGCTTTCATCGGATATTGACTCGATCATTCTCCCTTTTCTTTCATCATTCTTGTTTATTCCAATCAAGACAGACAAATGGCTGGTACTTCTCTTCTCATACTGGTAAATTTGTCGAAGCTCCGGTGCCGGAAATGAAGTGCCCCTTCTTAGAGAGGGAAAGAAGGTGGTGGAAGACGAGGGATTTCCTATAGCAGCTGAGATAGTTCCCCGCCCGAGGATATTAAGGGCCGACTTTAACGCTCAAGGAGATTGTGCATTTCCATCGCCCAAGGTACTGTGCATTTTATGTGTACCATTTTGTTATCAAGTATATGCTTGCTCTTCCGTATCTGGTGGTAGACTTATTCCACTTCTACGAGGTATGCCCGACTCAGCTTTCACTCTACGTACGTACAAAATCTTCCTCATTCTTATCAAGTACATAGAGCTTACCGAATGAAGGATTAATATAGGGAACATGCTTCATAACTTTGCCCCTAATTTTCATCGGGGTACAATGATCCACATGCATCATCGAGGAACCAAGAGTTTGGTGGTGAAGATGGACGATAAGCCTAACCTCCGCTTCTAGGAAATGTACTTTTATATGCGGATAGTGCACATTGAGGAAAGCTCGGCAGGGTTCCCTGAGATGTGGAACTTCGCTCGTAAGTTTTCCCTTGTTTATTTTTATTCCTCTTAAGGCAGTTGTTGATTGTTCTTCATTAGGTGATTTTGCTAAGGACTTGTTTTTGCTTTTGCAGCCTAGAACTACCTCCCCCGCTAGTTGACGATATCCGTAAGTGGTTAAGCGCAATTCTCCCCTAAAAATTGGGATTCGTGAGTGGGCACCCATCCATGAGAAATAAGGGCGTAAGCCTCTCACTGGTGAGTCGGACCACTGCAATTTTTCCTTTTAGTCTTTGCCTTATGGTTTAATCCTGTCATTATATGATCCTCTTTCTTTGAAGATAGGGAGGATACAAAGGACAAAGGCTCCCCCGCTCACATGCTGTAATCGATTCCCCTTTCCCGACCTACATCGAGAGCCGTTTCCCGGCATGCATCGAGAGCTGCTGTACAATTTGCGCTGCAGCCAAATCCATTCGTGCTGAGTCTACTCCTCAGGTAGAGACTCTTATTCCTACTATCTGTTCAACGGGCGAATCTTCCCATGTCGGTAGTGGAGAGGCCCCATCGAAGAGGCGACAAGTGGTGTTGGAAGGCGCTCCTCAGGCTGAAACATATTCGAGGGGTGACCTTGCCTTAGCGATTTTCGAAACCAGCTGTGATGTAAACCTGACCGCAGAGGCTATGCCTGTTATAAGAGATCAACAGACTCGTGTAGCACAGAGATGGAATATCGAGGATTCCGTCGTTGTTTTGGATGGTTCTTTGACATCCCGACCAAAACATACCTCTTCTTCAGCCGAAAAGATGGGAACTGCATCATGGTTGACGAGTACCAGTCTGAATCCGTCATTTATCTTGATGATGTTAGGATGTTCGATGAGGGCTTTACCCGAACTGTAGTAAGAGCGGGAGGCCCTTCCTGAATACTCTAGATTCCGTCGGATCTCAACCTTCTACAAGACATGGTGGATTTCATGCTGCAGTTTTACATGCTATGCTTTGCTGCAGAAAGAGGATCTTTTTAGGGTGTCAGTGACACCAAATTGTCATGTGGTGTGGGCGCGATGGGACAAAGGGTGATCCCCCCTTTTGTTTGTTTTTTTTTGTTTTTTTGTTTTCTTTGTGAATTTGATCTTTACCAACTCCTTTCCTCTATGTGTTTTTAGTCTTACATGTTAGATATCGAGAGTGCTCGTATAGCCGAGACTTGGATCGAATTTTCATTGAAGATGCTTAGGGCTGGTACTGTCACCCAAACCATCAGGGAAGAATTGGAGAAAAAGGATAAAGAGCTGATGTAGTCAACCCGTAGATGTAGTGAGATTGGGAGTTGCTCCTTGCCAATGACAACAATCACGAGGTAGGCAAAAGGGTATCCGCAGAGTGCGAGGACCTTCAGGAAAAGGTGTTGTCTCTACAAGCCAAACTCGAGCCGAATGATTCCAGAGTCAAATCTTTGAGAACCGAATGGATTGGGATGTTGACTGAGTAGGAAAAGAAAGTGGCCAAAATGGAAATTGCCGAGGAGGCCCAGACATTAGCCTTGGCGAGGGCGGCGGTGCTGGAGGACTTTATCTGCATGCTCCAAACTGAAAAGGACTTTGAGAGGGCTATGGCGACACTGAGGGAGGCACGACTTGAGGAGTGCATTAATGAAATTGACCAGAAAGCTTCGAGCCTAGAAGACTGTGCCGTGGCACTTGAGGCCGAGAAGGAATAGTTGTTGATCCAGGTCGAGTCTACATGTGCTGCCTATATGAGCTATCGGTTCACACCGACGCCCAGGGAGATATTTACAAGGGTTTGTAGGAGGCGGGGACTGTCATAGAGGCCACATGTTAAGATGTTTGGGCAAAGGCATGCGAGGCTTGCACTACCTGCGAGTATGACCCTGTGACTCTAGAGGATGGGGAGGGCATTGAGAATGAGGATGATCTCCCTTCTG
>JASVEL010007768.1:0-175146 GCA_032618575.1 Nicotiana noctiflora
AGGTATGTTTTCTATGCTCATTCAAGGACGAACGAATCTTTAAGTGTGGGAAGATGTAACGACCCGACCGGTCGTTTTAGAAAATTACGCCCCAATCCCTAATTTAACTATTCCCCTAAGTTCATTTCTGCTATTGTGGTTTGCCGAGAGAGTCGGTTCTGAAATTTGGAACATTTTGGGACACTTAGTCCCTGAATGGGAGCTTTAAAGCTAGAAAATGGTCCGTAGCCAGAACAGTATTAAGACGATCTCGGAACAGAAGTCTGATGGTTCCATTAGCTCCGTTAGGTGATTTCGGGTTTGGGAGCGCATTCGGAATGTATTTTGGAGGTCCGTAGCTCAATTAGGCTTGAAATGCCGAAGTTTGAAATTTTGGCGAATCCGAACGATAGGTGAGATTTTGATCCGGGGGTCGGAATGGAATTCCGACAATTTTTGTAGCTTCGTCATGTGATTTTGGGTTTGTCCGCAAATTTTTAGGTCATTCGGAAGTCGTTTGGTCGGGTTTTAGATCGAATGTGTAATTCGGAGAGTTTTAAGAAATTTAGGCTTGAATTCGATGTGAATTATGGGTTTTGATGTTGTTAGACGTGTTTTGAGGATTGGAACAAGTTCGAATAAGGTAATAGGATGTGTTGGTGTGTTTGGATGAGGTCCCGGGAGCCTCGGGGTGGTTTCGGATGGTTAAACGGGAGAAAACATGAAAAACAATGCAGGTTTGGGGTTCTGTTCTGTTGTTTTCGCTCCTGCGGAAAAGGGAGCGCAGGAGCGTGTCCGCAGGAGCGGACAAGTGAACGCAGGAGCGGAAGTGATCGCCGAAGCGGATCCTGGTCCGCAGAGGCGGCATCGCTGATGCGGAAAGAGGATCGCATAAGCGGTCCGGAGTTGCGAAGGGGAGTTCCGCAGAAGCGGACTCTGAGGCGCGTAAGCGGAATGTTTCGCAGGAGCGGAGGATGATTCGCAGAAGAGGTCTCGCGGAAGCGGCCATAGGCTCGCAGAAGCGGAATGGGCCAGCCAGGTCTGGGGATCGCAGAAGCGACCACGTGGTCGCAGAAGCGGTTCCGCAGAGGCGGAAATGGTCCGTAGAAGCGGAAATCGCACAGAGTTAATTGTATCAGAAGTTAGAAAATTTAAGAAAACATTCCAACATTTGGGGTCTTGGCTTAAGAGGCGATTTGGGCAATTTTTGAGGGAGATTCAAGGGAAATCATCAGGTAATCAACTATGGACTCATCTTATGATTAGTATTGGTAATATTATGCAATTATACCATGAAAATGGAGGAATTTGGGGTAATTTATGGAGGATTTAGCCCTAGGATTGAACGTTAGAAAATCAAGGTTTTGAATGGGCAAATAGAGTCCAAATTTGGTAAATCTTATATGCTTAGACTCGTATTGAGATAAGGAACCCGAATATATAATTTTCATGATTTTTCGATAAGCGTACCGAAAGTCGGGTTTTGGCAACTTGTGGGTTTTGGCGTATTTTAAGTTGTTTTGATTGGGTAATGCCCAATTGACCTATTTTGATATGATTCTGTTGATTTTTATAAGATACTACACCTATGGAGGCCGACATTCGCGGCAAGAGAGTTGTTTCATAGCGGTTTTGTACCGGAGTCGAGGTAAGTGGCTTGTCTAACCTCGTGTTGGGGAATTTTCACCCCTAGGGTATTATGTGATAGTTTAAATGCCTTGTACGCGAGGTGACGGGCGTGTACATGCGCTGGTTGTTGAACACGAACTTTATTTAAAATGTTCGATGAGCGATATTCCTGTCTTTGGCTGTTAATTTGATATTTTTACCCGGTAGTGGTTAGAAAAGCATGATTAGGTAGCACTTAACCGTTTAGTTGCCTAATTGCCTTATTTGAACTCCTTGATAATTATTGGCACTATTTTTCGATGAAGTTATAGTTAAGCATAATTATTCTCTCTGTGGATTCCTTTATTGGCTATGCTTGTGGACTACAGGATCGATTCCCGGAGACCCAGGGCTGTGGGTTCGATTCCCAGAGACCCGGCATGATATTGGTAGGGACTACGAGTTTGATTCTCGAGATCCTGAGTTATTGGTAGGGACTACGGGTTCGATTCCCGAGATCCTGAGATTATTAAAATGTGGACTACGGGTTCAATTCCCGAGATCCTGAGATTATTGAAATATGGACTACGGGTTCGATTCCCGAGATCCTGAGTTATTGGTAGGGACTGCGGGTTCGATTCCCGGAGATCCTGAGTTATTGATTATTTATTGAGACATGGGCTGCGGGTTCGATTCCCGGAGACCCAGAGGTACTGTCAATGGGACTGTGGGTTCGATTCCTACAGGTCCTGGACTTGTTTTATTGAGTTGGCTATTCGTTGTTAGCTTAATTGTAGACGATTGTAGTAATCATCTTATTGTTGCTAGTTCGGAAATTTATTATTCATTTAAACTGCTTATTGTTGTTATTATCATTGTATTATTGTTTTCTCAGTAGGGCCCCGACCTTCCTCATCACTACTCCATCGAGGTTAGGCTTGGCACTTACTGAGTATCGCCATGGTGTACTCATGCTACTCTTCTGCACACTTTTGTTGTGCAGATCCAGGTACATCAGGGCAGGCTCACACCAGGTGATTCAGCAGCGTTTTGGGAGACCTCGAGGTATGATCTGCTACGTCCGCGGATCCGGAGGCCTTCCTTCTATTCTAGTGCTAGTAGATGTTTTCCTTCATTCCGTTGTTAGATACTCCTTTTACATAGAGCTACAATTGTATGATCTCTTTTAGTCTGTGTTACCCGTGGGATTCCGGGTCTTGGTAGTGTTTTAAACAGCGTATTTGACTGATGTATGTGCCAAGCGGCACGGATTGCATTCCTTTCATCTTATTTTCCGCTAATTCTTATTAAATGTTCATAAACTGGTATATTCCGCAACGTGTTAGGCTTACCTAGTCGTGGGGACTGGGTTCCATCACGACATGTTCACGATTGGTGAACTAGGGTCGTGACAATTGGACTAGGTCCATTTCTATGTAGTCGCAGGAGGAAGATCCATCGGACTGAGATTTCGACTCTAGGAGATAATTCATCAAACTAGGTCCATTTTCTGTGTGGTCTCAGGAGGAAGATCCATCAGACTGAGATTATGACTCCAGGAGATAATTCATCAGCCTGGGTCTATTTTCTCTGTTGTCTCAGAAGGAAAATCCATCGGACTGAGATTATGACTCCAAGAGATAATCTATCAGACTGGGTCCATTTTCAATTTAGACTTTCTTAAGTTTTCAAATTCAACAATCTTTTCTTTCTTTTTTCGATTTTGCTTTCCTTTCTTTTTCCAACTTCTGCTTTTCCCTTTTTGTTTTTAGATTTTGCCTTCCTTTTCTTTTCAAATTATGCCCTCCTTTCCTTATCCGACTTCTGCTTTCATTTTCAAATTATGCTTTTCCGTTTTCACATTATGCCTTTCCTTTTATTGACTTCTGCTTTCCTTTGTTTTCAAATTACATTATCCCTTTATCTTAGGTGAAAATTCATCAGACTAAGATTTCATCTTAGGTGAAATTTCAACAGCCTAAGATTCTTTCCTTTTATCTTAGGTGAAAAATTCATCATACTAAGACTTTTTCAACAGACTAAGATTTTATCCTTTTATCTTAGGTGAAAAATTCATGAGACTAAGATTTTCATCTTAGGTGAAAGTTTCAACAGACTAAGATTCTCTCCCTTTATCTTATCTTCCTCCGAAACTTGTTTTATCTACCTTCCGACTTGAATTGTCCGCCTTCAGAACCATTTCCCTGATACCGGTGTATCAATCCTTCAAAAAATTACTTTCCTTAAAAGTGGTGTTTCTTTCCTGAGAACTATTTCCCTCTCTTTTCTCTTTGTAAAAACAATTGTATTGACCTTCATGTCCTTTAGATGAATACCCGTTTTCAAAAAAAATTAATGTGACAGAAAATTTTCTGCCCCAGTTTGATAATGCTCTTGTAGCATATCTTATCCTTGTTTAAAATCAAAGAAAAATATGTCAGTTTAAAATGTGGTGGTTGGTTTGTAGCCTTGAATTTTGATGACGATTTTTCTTTCACTTCCCCTGATAACTGATTTCTTTCGACTATCTATTTCACTGTCCTTGTTACATAAAACACTTCTTATTTGTTCAAACCCACAGCCCTTACGGCCTGTCATTTTATCAATTCCTCGGATCCCACAAACTCCGATCTTAAAGTCTATTTGAAGACCTTTAATGTTTCTTGACTGACTCCTTTCTTTTGTCAGAAGATATACCTCCTCTCCGTTCGAACTTTCATTTGTTATATTGTTCCCAAGCTGGCACTTTGTCGACCTTTGTGTCTCCCATGAACCCCAAAATATTTTTAATTGTTACCCGCTTCATTGTACATGTTGCTCTTTTGGTTTAAATCATCGGCCTTGCCTTTGAAGTCTTTATTGTGTCATCACTAGTCATGATAAATTTGATTTTCTTTTGGTGTACCACTCTTTGTCAATCCTATCACGGGACATTCTTTTAATCTATTCACCTTCATCTGTTGTGTTGTTTGCACATCGAGCCTTCATATTTCGAATATTCCCAAAGCACATTAACGGTTGGCAACTCAATCATGTCTGACATTTTTCCTGGCTTATGACAATTTGATGTGTTGGCCGAATCCCATCCCGTGCAATTGGAAAGCTGGTGGCAAATTTTGAAATCATTTCTTTACTTGTTATGACCCGATAGACTTAATATGAGGGAAAGACAATGTGGGGAGAATAGAGTGAAAGAAAATAGGAAGAGACAATTCCTAACAAGAAACCTACAGAGGAACGACCCATCGAATGTAAATACCGAATCTAGCGACCTTGATATGCACTTTCAGCTTTTTTTGTATAGCAAATCTGATGTTCATCTCTTGTTTCAAGTTCTGCCATGAAACTAGTCTTCAATACTCCATTTTCCCAGTCTGATTCATAATTCTTAGTCGACTTGTAGTGTCCATAGGGTTTTCACCATCAAGCCTCTCTCATTTTTTGATTTTTTCTTTCTCTCAACTCACTATCGCCCTACGGTGCCCGTGAGGGTTTTCACCAATAAGACTCTCTCATTTTGATTTCTCTCATCTTGGAGTCCCGTGGTGGTTCTCATAATATCTCGAATTCTTCATTCTCCTTTATTCGGACCGGACTGTTGCCCCTGATGTGATTCACCTTTGCTCGTTTGATTCGGCACTTCTTGAAGATTGATCGGAAGATCTTTCTTTAGACCATAATGTAGGCTTTTGGATGGGATTTAGAAAGAAGGATATAAAGGCTCAAAATATTTTTAACGTGGGTTAAAAATTACAACTTTCAAAATTGTATCTTTCGTCCCAGTTTCATTCTTTGGGGACTCTTGGATTTTCTTTCTGTTATGACTGAGCCTCAGTGAGGCTGCCTACGTACCCTTTCGGGATCAAGTCAAAACGTAGTTCGGATGACTACATTTGTTGTTGCGATGTTTTCCTTCCTTCCATTCTTCTTTCTTTTTTCATCTTCTTTCTTTTCTCTTCTTTTTTCTTTTCTTTTCTTTTCTTTTTCTCTTTCTTTTCTTTCTTTTCTTTTTGCTTTTACTTTCTTTTTTTCTTTTTTTTTTCTTCTTTTCTCCTTTCTTTTGTTTTTCTATTTGGTTTCCCCGCTCAATCCTCAATTTTTGTTGTTGATTCCGAAAAGAGAGATATGAAAGAAAATATAACAAGGCTCAAAGGGATAACAATGGATAAAGTGTTTGGATAGCAAAATGAAATGCCTTCATCATTCAAATCTTCAAAACCTACCAAGTACAAACTACACAGTTAAACACCTTTTGACTAATCCACATATTTGCCTTCTGTATTTGCCGATTTTTAGTGCCATTGGGCAACAATCTCGATATCACAAATAGTCCTTTTAGCCTTGGGGTAATCTTGCCTTTGGCTTTAAACCGATGAAGCATGATGCATTTCCAAGGCATTTCTTTACGTTCTATTTCCCAGTTTCACTTGGTTCAAGCTTAAAAGAATTCCAGTATATTTTGTTTCTTTCGAGTATCCTTACATTTTCAACATTGTTTCATTACTAAATTGACTTTTATGCATGTCATGTTGCTAAAGTCAGTATGAGAAATTAGAAATGGAATGACTAGAAATGACAGGAAACTGAGAGTTGTATTAAACTGATGGGTTGAAACAACAAGACGAACAACAAAACGAACAGACTTGACTAGAATTACAAACCTAGACGGCACTAAACAAATTTATTACTAAGCAAAGTGGAAAGATAGAAGGTTTTCAACTCCCAAGACAATGTCCGGATTACAACCCTGAAATAACCCGGGCAACAGAAATGATACCAAAATAAATCACCAAAACTCCAAGAGGTGGAGCGCCTTCTCAATTACCAAGCATGGCATCTTAGCCACCACTATCTGTTTCAATATATTCAATGTCAGTTGACAATTTCCCAAGAAGATTTTCATTCCCCTCATCACCGGGCATCATTCCCACCAGGTGTGTTTCCTCATGTAATGGATGCATCATGATATTCTGAATGCCATTGTCTTGAATTAAATTTTTCTGGATCATCCTTTCTATTTCTCTTTTCAAATCCAGACAATTTTTCACATTGTGCCCCAGAGCATTGGAGTGGTATTCACACCTTTAGTTGAGTCAAAGCTTTTCGCACGTCGATCCACCCGATTTGGAGGAATGGGTACAATCATGTCATGTTGTTTTAACTTCTCAAACAAGCTTGCATAGGACTCCCCTATTGGTGTAAAATTATCTTTCAACTTTTGTTCCCTTCCATACCCCTGGCTTGGATGTGGGTTATAAGGTGCTTGGAAATTTTACAGAGGCTGATGGAGATTTTGTGATGTTTGTGCTCGCTTTCTTGGGTGATTTGAGGGTTGGGCAACATACTGGACTGGATCAACAATGTATGGAGGGTTTTGAGGCGGGTAGTAATGCTTAGGGGGGCATTGAAAGCCTGATGGGGCTGCATATACCTTCGAGATGTTCTCATAGGACCTCTTCTCGACCCTGATATCATCACGATTTCTTCATCCCTCCCATTCGCATCACCAAATTCACTTTGAACAGTCTAAGCTGCATCTTTGAGAGCTGCTTGACTTATAATTTGCCTGTCTTAAGACTGTCTTCCACCATTTCTCCCATATTGATTATTTCTTTAAAGGATTAACCAATTACAGATATCATGCTTTGAAAGTAATCTGGCTCTTGAGCCTGGAGGAAAACAGTGGCTAACTCGTGATCATTCATGGGTGGCTTAGCTCTAGCTGCCTACTCTTTCCATTTGATGGCATATTCCCTGAAACTTTCAGTTGGTTTCTTTTTCAGTTTAGAAAGGGAAATGCGGTCTGGGGTGATGTCGATATAGTATTGAAACTGTTTGATAAAGGCACATGCCAGGTCATCCCAGATGTACCAACAAGATATGTCTTGATCCCAAAATCATCCATATGCTACTCCCGAGAGGCTTTCCCCAAAATAAGCTATAAGCAATTCTTCATTTCTTCCCACACCTCTCAATTGGTTGCAATACCTTTTCGGGTGGGCTATGGGGTTTCCATGTCCATCGTACTTTTCAAATTTGGGAACCTTGAAACCAGGCGGCAAGTGGACATCGGGGAACATACATAGATCTCTGAAGGCAACACTTTTTTGACCTGCCATTGCTTGCGTGTTTTTCATCTGTTGTTCTAATCTTTTCACCATTTGGGCCATTTCTTCCTGTACCTTCTTTCGGGTAGGCTTCTCGATATTTGTAGGAAGATCAAACAAGTATAAGTGGTACTCGGGAGAGTGGTACTGTTCTTGTTGTATAACAAATTGTGACTCATGAGAAAGTTGTCCCTGGCCATTCGCCCATGCTTGACGTATTTTGGTCATTCGTTTTTTCAGTGTTCTATTTTCCTTAACCACAATAGATCCTTGTTGAACTTTCTGATCCTGATTCTCTGGAGCGTGTGTAACAACTTCGATGTCAGTTATCATTTTCCTTGGATCTTGTTTTCTGGTTTACCACAACCAACCACCTCAACTTTCTGAATTAACAAAACGAAGCCATCATGTTAGCATTAAGGTATTTCACTTATTGATTTCCTTTGTTTTTCTTCTATTTTCTTTTCTTTTTGCCTTTTTTGGTTTTTTTTGTTATGGTTATGGTCGAATCCTATATGGATTGCCTACGTATCATGACCCCGCATCAATCAGACCGAGCGTAGTTCTTGCAAATTAATGCAATAACAAAGAGATGTTTATTTGTTTTTTAAAATTTGTTTTATTTGAAGGAAAATTATAGAAGCCAACTCCAACTACAAACTTGATGAAAAACTTTTACATCTTGTGCCAGAGATTTCTATAAGAATAAGAATATTTTTAACGTTAATTATGACTATTTCTACAAAATTGGCCATGTAATGGCTTATTTTGGAAAAGTGGCTATTTTGTGCAAAAATTTATTTAAGAGAATAAACTCAAAAATTTTCTCATCCTGGGGCTCATGGGGTATCGTTCGGCATCGCCACAAACCAGCACAAGACTGAGAAGTTTTTAATGTCAATTGACTATTTTTACAACATTGGCCATGTAATGGCTTATTTTGACAAAGTTGCTATTTTTATGCAAAATTTTATTTAAGAAACTATAAATTTGATAATTTAATCAAAATGTTTCATCTTGGGGCCCATGGGGCATCATGCAGCATCACCACAGGCCATTACAAGAATGAGAAGTTTTTAATGCCAAATGTAGCTATTTCAGCAAAAACCGACCATGTAATGGCTTATTTGATAAAGTGGCTATTTGTTGAGTGATGACTTAAACTTTATTTTATGGATACGGCTTTTCGACAGTTCAGTGAGGGACTATTTCAAGACTATGTCCGTGAATTATTTAAAATGACTCAAAGTGGCTATTCTTGCAAAAATGGCCTTCAGGCGTTCTTTTGGGGGACATTTGGCTTATTTTAAACAAGAATGGCATCACCTGACTTATTTGTAACAAAATAAAAAATTTGATATTTTTTGGTTATTTTTTGCAAAAGGGGTGGTTGGACCTGTCATGGGTTGCCTACGTATCTCACATCCGGTGAGAATCAAACCAGCGTAGTTCGGTCAAATTGTTTTGTGATCAATTATTTCAACAAAATTTGTTCCACTTATTTTCATACTTTATTTTTCAAGCTTTCGACAACGTTTCGTCAATATTTTGATATTTTCTTATTCTAAAATTTTCTATTTTTTTGTTTTCAGGAATTTAGCCGGTCAGCATAATAATCCAGAGCAAATAAATACAACATATAATATGCTCGGTCTTTGATTTTTGGGTCACCTGTCCTAGACTGACCCAACCCCTGTGTTGAGTCCCTTAAGTCAGATATGATGCAAATAAGCATCCTAAATCTAGGCTCAATATCCTGATTTTTCATGGTACTAGACTGTGTACCCGAGTGGACAACTCGGATCGAGGAGGGGGCTACGTACCGGGGATCCGCGGGATCGTCCCGCTTTGTATCTTATCCTGCCTCTATTTCTTATTAGGTATGACTTACATAAAGGGGAGTCTCAACCAGTAAGCACATCCCCGGAGGTAAGAAGAGAAGGAGTTTTTGGCACAATTTTTATACACAATTCACGTAATATCAAAGCGGTAAACATGTAGCACATTGATCAAAGCATATAATATCAAAAACAATAATTTAATTGAGCTCGAATTCTTAAACCCTGAACCGAAGTTTTGGTTTGCTTATCCCCAGCAGAGTCGCCAAAGCTGTCACACCTCTTATTTCATGTATACCGCTGTTTACTACTACACCCTGGGAAGGGATATAATAATAACAGGGAAGGAGTTTTTCCACTTAAAGGACAGTCGGAACGGGATTTATTTATTTAATTTCAGAGTCGCCACTTGAGAAAATAATGGTGTCCCAAGTCACCGGTTTAATACCGAACCGAGAAAATTATGACTCTGTTTAACAATCCCCGAAACTAGAAATCCGGATAAGGAATTCTATTAACCCGGGAGAAGGTGTTAGGCACTCCCGGATTCCGTGGTTCTAGCACGGTCGCTCAACTACTGTGTTTGTTTTTATCTGATTTCTTTATATATTTTAATTTATGTGCATTTATTAATATTCCGCTTTATCATTTTTTAAAGAATTTACAACGTGGTGAAAATGCATTTCGGGCCACACCGTACCAGTACGTCTATGGCCTTTAACACATTCTGACTTCGTTGAGAGTAAGATTTGGGTCACATAAATGCGCACCAGTATTTGGGAATGTATGTTATTTACACATCGTGCCTAAAGTATCTACGTCAACTTTGGGAAAGACCGTGAAATTTGCTAAATGGTCCTTCCAAATCTAAGAATTTTATAGTAATTAATTGAGGGCCCCATGCACTTTGTTTTCTAACGAAGGATCATCTCATCTTTATTTTATTTAGAGGTCAATCCTAAAGCACACTATATTTGCTACTTAATTTTGCTCTCTAATAAAAATGAGAAAAAACTCATTGATTAATGTCGATCTTTCATTTTTACTATACTTGGATAAATGTTGAATTTTAGCCAACGATAAGCTTAAGGAAAACTTCAGCAACTGGGCCTTAAAATTGGCCTCATGCATGTTTCAATTTAATCGCTCTATAACACCGCCCATATGTGGGCTTTTTCCAAACGTGAGCAGGCCCAGACTTATCTGATCAAGTGATATACACATGGGTCCAATTCTGATCTAACATAATTTGATCGAAGGGCCCATGTATTGCTTTTCTTATTAACTACTCACTGACCTAATCCACTATGAATCATGAAATGTAACTGTAGGTTTGAAACAGAAATTCAATTAATAGTACTCATAATTGTTCTTCCTTTTAATTTCTAGGTGTGTTCCTAACTTTGCAAAAAAAAAAACTCGAAATGAAGATTTAACACTGAAATTCCCAGGTCAATTACTACACTCACTGATACTGATGTTACGATTACTAAACAAATTTTCTAAAAAATTATTAATCACAATAGACCTAGTTATCAACCAGTTAATTAAAAAAAAAACTTCAAACTTCAACTATTCTAAGAATTACAACCTAAAATGATTTACAGTTAGTCTCAACCTCAAGATCTCTATGGTTTTGACAATAACAATGTCCTGATACAATACAATCGCTTCAAACAGCTAAGGGCGAATAATTTGAATTAAGACAGTCACCAAATGAAATTTATTTAACTAAATAACAACGAAACTACTATAAAATTGTTCGAGCATAAGCAGGTCTTCATTTCACTTTAATAATTAGCGCTGAACAGTAGAACAAATGGCAGAAGATGTACCTAAATTGAAGCAAATGAAATAAAATGAATCAGCAATTGTAAGCAACAGGCAACAACTTAAAATTCAACCCAGCAATGATCCCAGGACATTCCAGTAAGTATTTCAACACCAGATCTAATAGAGATGCAACCAAGTAGTCTCAATAGCACCAAATGAACTAAAATATGCCTAAGACACCCTTCGAATGTTCATCAATCCAAACTAGATCAAAATCGTAAGAAGATACAACTAAGAGTTACAGATTGATCCAAAACTATTGATGGAACAGTAATTTTTGGATTTTCGCTAACTTTTCTCATGTTATCTATATTTTGGGGGTTTTGAATTTGAAAAATCAATCTGAAAGTTCAGGAGACTTTGATTGCTTTTTGTTTTTGAATCTTTGACAGAAATTGGGACTTAAAAGTATAGATTTAGATCTGGAATCTGCATTTTTTCAAATCTGGAATGATCTAGATATTTTTTTGGTAATTTTTAGGATTCAAAAAGCTTATATGATTCAAAAATCTGAAGAGGAAGTTAAAAATATGCAAGAGAAGTCTTAAAATTTGGGAAAGTCCTCCAATTCAGCAGAATCACTGCCTATTTATAGGCAGAAAAATGAGAGAGAAATTTCAAAATTAGTAATTATCTAAGAGTCCCTCATTTTTTAGCCTTTTAGACAGATTACTACACTTATCTACTTAAAGTTTGCACTAGAACCCATTCTAGAATGTTCTAACTAATTCTACCATGTTCTAATTCCTTCGAATTTCTATTATGCCCTCACTTGTATTTTTTATTCACTGAAGTACCTTTTTATTATGCCCAAACCATCCTTAATCATCTATATTTATTACAATTATACCAATTTCCTTCCCAATTGTACCCCTACTGCTCAAGTCTTATTACCCTTACCCCATTTTTTAGATTTCCAGTTATGCCCCCACTTCCTATTCAAAATTACTATTACCCTCCCCCAGAATTTGAACCAATTTTTCCCATTGTCACTTTAAAATTACTGCAGCCCCTTCCCATTTGACCTTTGTCCTTGTTAACCTCTCAAATTTATTAAACTAAACTATTGGAATTGAACTAACAGCTATAACGAATCTCACTACTAATCAACTAACAGTTATGGCTAAATTACATTGCACTAGTTATAAACTAACAGAACTTTAATATGATCAACTCCCAATTAACAGAATCAATTCATCATTAGCAGAATTATTTAAAATTAATTATCGCCATTAGACTCCACTGGAAACATGGATTAAATTCTAACCCTATATTTAAACTATAAATTCAAGCTAAAATATGATTTATATTGTGTTACCCTAATTTTTTTTGCATAATATCCGAATCACAATGTATTCTAAAAATCGATCAAGAAAAGGAATTTAATTTTAGAGAGCCGACAATAGAAGAAACTAATAAATTTCGCCAACTAAAGCATCAGAAACATATTGACTCGACCAATCATGTTACCAGAAACTCGCAATTTTGAGTGAAGAAAAAGAAGAAGAAAAATTAATAAAAAGAACAAAAACAAAGTAAAAGGAATTCTTAGTTATCAAACCGGGAATCTTTTCCAAACGAACCATAAAAGAATAGTGGCATTTTGGACCATTGAATCACAGCCTTTGCGCCTTGATTAAACGACGACGCGCGGCCTTTGATGCGATTTAAACGGATGTGATGGTGGATTCTTGATGGGGTTGTCAAGAAGGTATGATGGTGTGATTTTGGTATCGTTTGAGATGGCGCCGCTGCCATGGGTAGTAGTGGCGGCACTAGGGTTTGGTGATTTTGGGACATTGTGGATGATCTTCGAAGAAAACTGATAATAGAGCTGTGATGAGGGGATGATGGAGAAGAAGTGGCGTGAATTTCGTGGGGATTGGGGTTACGCCACCGGTGGCGACGCGGTGGTTTATGGCGGTGACGATTTCCGGCGTTACAAGAGAGACGCAGGTATATGAGGAATATAACTCTTTTAGGGTTTTTTGGTGTTATTATTATACATTTAGTTACAAGAGAGACGGAGGTATATGAGGAATATAACTCTTTTAGGGTTTTTTGCTGTTATTATTATACATTTAAGTATATCCCTTACTATCCGCCGTTGGATCAAAAAATGAAAGGCCAGGATTAAGACACCTTAAACGGCGTCGTTTCAGGGAGTTAAAGACCGGATCGGCTGGGCAGCTTTTTGGGTCTGGTTGCTTGGGCTGGGGTTGAAAGACGTTTGGGCTTTGGCAAATTGATTTAATTGGCCCAATTATATTCTTTCCCTTTCTTTTCTTGTATGTATTATATTTTCTTTGCCTTTTTTTTTTTGTATTTTCTTTGTATTTTGTTGTACTTCAATTTTCCTTTTGTATTTCCTGTATTTTTTCTATTTTGTAATTATTTTTTTGATTTTTATTAAATTTGTTAAGCTAATTAACTTTATTTTAGCAAATTTCAATTAAAGCATAAAAATGCTATTTTGATTTTTCTTTAAATGAATTAATATCTATTAAAATGCAAAATTAATCTCCTAAATGCAAATGCACATTTTGTACTTCCTTGTGCACAAATAACATGAAACTAATCAACACAAAATTCACACAAATTATAAAAATAAGGAAAAATTATTTATTTTGAATTTTATGGGAATAACTCATATGTAGGGTAAAAATCACGTGATCACAATTAGGCTTGAGAAAGGTCTCATAGAGATGTGGCATCATATAATCGGACCTTTTTTTATTTTTTCCACTTCTGCTTCCTCAACACTCACGTGCTCCTTAGGCGGGAAACGCCTTCTGGTGGTATTCTTTACCTCAACAGGGTCCTAAGAGCTCTTTACCATCATCTGTAACCATTGTTCGCTGATAGTTCCATGGCACTGTAGAAGGGTTCGTCCTGGGCTTCTGTGGTATGCATAACCACTTGCTCACTCAGCCGAGGTGGTTTGACTGTCCCCCGTACCACATAGGCTTGCTTGGTTTTGCACATTTGTGTTCCTTTTTTCAAATCAGCTTTCTCTTATGGCTCTGTCTCGGTGATTTTGCTCTTCTTTTCCTTTTTCTCTTGCTTCGGGTCCACCTCGGTCTTTCTTTCTGCATCGGCAATAGCAATTATAGCTTTTAAGGCTGGATCGAATTGTCTGTCCTCACAGATCATGCCGATTACTGGCCCGTTATTGTGAGTGGGTGGTGGAATATTGGTCATATTTGGGACATCCTCATCCTTCAACACAATTTTCCCTTACTCTATTAAGTTCTCCACCGCTTGTTTCAGAGTCCAACAATCATTTGTATGATGGACCTCTACCTTTGAATGGTATGCACATCTGACACTAGCTCTATAGGCAGGCGATGTCGGGTTTTGTCTATTCTGAGGAACTGGCTGCAGTAGACCCATTTGGACAAGTTTCGGGAATAGACTAGAGTAAGATTCACCAATTGGGGTAAATTTTGGTCTCTTGGGTGGTTCCCAGGGACGGAAGTTATTCTGCTCAGGTCGAGGATTGTCACGACCCGGATTTTCCCCCAATATCGGGATCGTGATGGCGCCTACTCGTAGTAGCTAGGCAAGCCACTGTATTCATACTATCCTGTTTTTAATAATATTTCATAATTAATTTATCAACAAAATCATAACTTTAATTAAATAAGTGCGGAAGACTTTATCGAAATAGAAATAACCAGCTTCAAGGTAAAATCATACTGAAATCCTCTACCCAAGACGTGGAGTCACCAACTCACGAACTACTACTGAATACTACACATAAAAGTCTAAAAGAAATATAACATAATCTGTTTGTCTCGGAACAAAGAGACTACAACTAGTAACATAAGTAAAGAGAGAGACGCCGGGCCTGCGGACGTCTGCAAGCTACCTCGGTCTCAAATATGATCAACTCCCACGCAAAAGATCTACTGCTGCTGCTCCTGATCGAAACCTGGACCTGTGCAAAAACGCACAGAAGTGCAGTATCAGCACAACCGACCCCATGTGCTGGTAAGTGCCTGGCCTATCCCGGCGAAGTAGTGACAAGCCTAGGACCAGACACCCACATAAACCTGTGCAGTTGCAATATATATATATATATATATATATATATATATATATATATATATATATATATATATATATATATATATATATATATATATATATATATATATATATATATATATATATATATATATATATATATATATATATATATATATATATATGTACATAAACATTTATAAGGAAATACTCTGCTCTGCAATAACAGCCAATAACTCATAATATCCAAATTAATCTAATCCACATAATTAAATCTTACTTTCGTGTCTCAATTCTTTATTTTTCTTTTCTTATCTCGTGGTAGGCGTACCACCCGCTCCCAACTGTAACAATAAATTATATCTTGTGGTAGGCGTACCACCCGCTCCCAAATATATCAATAGGCTACCGGCAACTATGGCCAATGCCAAGATTCAAATCACTTTGTGGTCGGCGTGCCACACGATTCCATTTCTTATCATAAAAGTGGTCGGCGCCACACGATCCCAATTCTTTAATATATATATTACCACAATTAGCAAGAATTAACCAAGTAATAACACAATAAGGAATATCTCAAAAGAACTCAACAATTAACAACGGTTAATAAGTTCACAAGGAAAACAAAGTATAATGGAAACACAAGTAATATCAAGTCAAGGAATGACAAATAGTTGCACGGCATCACCCAAATAAAATATAATGGAAAAACAAGTAATATCAAGTCAAGGAATGGCAAATAGTTGCACGGCATCACCCTTCGTGCTTTTCCTCTAATCCTCACCAAATAAGCAAATAAAGTGCACGGCATCACCCTTCGTGCTTTTACTCTCATCCTCACATCCATAGTACGGCATGATCCTTCGTACATGGTTCAATAACAAGGCACGGCATGATCCTTCGTGCATAATCAATAAAACATGGCACGGCATTAACCTTCGTGCATAAATAATAAAACATGGTACGGCATCACCCTTCGTGCATTATCACTCTTCCTCACCCAAATAACAATTACAGTTAAGGGCAGAGAAAGAAAACAACAAATCATGAACCGTCCCGGCAAGGGACACAATAATCATTTCAACAAAGTCCCTGCAAGGGCAATCAATATCTCACTTCACAACAAGTCCCGACAAGGGAGAACAATAACAATTCTACAACCCGGCAAGGGTTCAACAATTTATCTTCAAAATATCTCACAACAAATATCAACAACGACTCACGGTCATGCTAGACGCCAGTGTATGGATGCTCGTCACCACAGACCATACACCGCACTCGATCACATAGCACATAATCCTATTCCCTCAAGCTAGGATAGAACAAACACTTACCTCGAATGTTTATGAACAGTTCAATCCGTGGCAATGCCTTTTCCTTTCAAATTTGGCTCCAATCCAATCGTATCTATACACAATTGTTTTAATATCATCAATACTACTCAACAAACTAATTCATAAGGCTAATTACAACTTTTACAACATTCTGCCCGGAATAGTGAATTTCGATCCCGGGCCCACATGGTCGGAACTCGGAGTTATGACCAAAATCCGGTTACCCATTCCCCCACGAGTTCAAGTATATGATTTGTTTCAAAATCGAACCTCAATTCGAGGTCCAATTTTTCAATTTATGAAAAACCCTATATTCTATCAAAAACAAGAAATTCTACCATGAAAACCTTTGATTTCTATTGAAAAACATGTTAAATGATGTTAGGAATTGAAAGAATTAAGTAAAAAGTGACTTACAATTGTTTTGATGAAGAAGGAATCCGTGAAGAATCGCAAATGGGTGTTTTTGGTTTGTAAAAAGTGAAGAAATGAACCGAAAATCGTGTTTTACAGGTCTCTGTGTTCGCATTTGCGAACATGGGTTCGCAATTGCGAACCCCGACCAATTTCTGGAGTTTGAAAAATAAGCTAAGGCTGGGAAGTTCGCATTTGCGAACTTTTGTTCGCATTTGCGAACACTGGCAGGATAGGGGAATGTTCGCATTTGCGAACTAATGCGAACAAGCTGGCTTTCGGGCTTTGTCGCAATTGCGACACATTCTTCGCAATTGCGAAGACAGGCAATATACTGAAGGCCTCGCTTTTGCAAGGTTAAGTTCGCAATTGCGAACTCTGGTCCAGGTGTACCAGTGTCGCATTTGCGACACTTTGTTCGCATTTGCGAACTTGGCTGGTTCTAGCAGGCATCGCATTTGCGATAATGGGTTCGCATTTGCGAACCCAGCCTTGAACTGCCTTCTTCGCATTTGCGAGAAATTCTTCGCAAATGCGAAGCCAACAGTTGGGTGAAAAACCAGAAGTGCATAAATTCAGAAATTGATCCTACGGCCTATCAAATCTTTACCCGAGCCCCTCCCGGGCTCCAAACCAAACATGTACACAACCTCAAAAACACATTATGAACTTGTTCGTGCGATCACATCGCCAATATCACATCGTTTTCATCAAATCAAGCCTCAAATTCATGATTTTCATACTTTTGTTTTTTCAAAACTTTCAAACTTGGAACTCAAGGTCCAAAACATCTCAAACGACATCCGAATGTCACCAAACTTTACAGAAATCACATATATAATATTTAAGACTTGTACCGGGTGTCGGAACCAAAATAGGAGCCCGATACCAAGGTCAATTAATTCATTTCCTTTAACAATTATATCAAAAATAATTTCATAGAAAAATTCATAACTTGGGCTCTAGGCCTCAGAATTCGACTCCGGACGCATGTCCAAGTCCCATATTTTCCTACGGACTTTTCGGGACCATCCAATCTCGGGTTCGGGTCCGTTTACCAAAAATGTTGACCGAAGTTAACCATATCAATATTAATATCATTTTTATCCAAATTTCTCATAAAATTCATATTTTCTATCACAAAAATCTTTCCGGCTACAAGCTCGGATCGTGCACGTAAATCGAGGCAATATGGAATGAGGTTTTCAAGGCCTCAAAAGCTCGAAATGATTAATAAAATAAGTGATGACCCTTTGGGTCGTCACAATCTCCACCTCTAAAACAACCGTTCGTCCTCGAACGGACAAAAGAAAGAAGTACCGAGTCAGGAAACAAGTGTGGGTAACGGCTCCGCATATCAGACTCGGACTCCCAGGTCGATGCCTCAGGAGGCTGACCTCTCCACCGAACACGCACAGAAGGATAACTCTTCGACCTCAGCTGTCGAACCTGCCGGTCTAGAATAGCCACCGGCTCCTCCTCGTAAGATAGATCATTGTCCAATTGGACAGTACTGAAGTCTAACACATGTGTGGGATCGCCGTGGTATTTCCGAAGCATAGATACGTGAAAAACTGGATGCACGGCTGATAAGCTAGGCGGCAAAGCTAATCTGTAAGCCACCCCTCCCACTCGTCTAGAATCTCAAATGGACCAATATACCTAGGGCTGAGCTTGCCCTTCTTCCCGAACCTCATCACGCCCTTCATAAGTGACACTCGGAGCAATACTCGCTCCCCAATCATGAAAGTTATGTCTCGAACCTTGCGATCTGCATAGCTCTTTTGTCTAGACTGAGCTGTGCGAAGCCTATCTTGAATAATCTTGACCTTATCTAAGGCCTCCTGGAATAAAGCTGTACCGAATAACCAAGTTTCTCCCGGTTTAAACCATCCAACCGGAGAACGACACCGCCTACCATAAAACGCTTCATAAGGAGCCATCTGGATGCTCGATTGATAACTATTATTATAAGCAAACTCTGCCAAAGGCAGGAATTGATCCCATCAGCATCTAAGGTGACCTGATTAGCACCTCCTCGCTGGACCGTGTCTCTAAGGTCACATAAATAGGAATCATTATATTGTTGATCGCGTATACGCTCCAATAATGAAGAGCGAGCGATCGCACATGCTAGTGCTCGACTAGGCTCAGAAATATCCAACCTCACAAATCGATTGGCCAAGGACTGAACATCCAAAGCAATTGGCCTCTGATTGACTGGAATATAAACAAGATTGCCCATACTGGCTGACTTCTTACTCAAAGCGTCAGCCACCACGTTTGCTTTTTCCCCGATGATATAAAAAGGTGACATCATAATCTTTCCGCAATACCAGCCACCTTCTCTGCCTCAAATTCAACTCTTTTGTTTAAACAAATACTGAAGACTCTTATGATCGGTGTATACTTCACATACTACACCATACAAATAATGCCTCCAGATCTTCAATGCGTGAATAATCGCCGCAAATTCTAGATCATGCACCGGGTAATTCTTTTCATGCATCTTCAACTGCCTCGAAGCATAGGCAATAACCTTGCCATCCTGCATTAACACTGCACCAAGCCCAATACAGGAAGCATCACAATAATCAGTATAAGATCCCGTACCTGTGGGTAAAATCAATACCGGTGTTGTGGTCAAGGCTGTCTTGAGCTTTTGAAAGCTCGCCTCACATTCATCTGACAATTCAAATTGAACACCTTTCTGTGTCAATCTGGTCAGCGGGGTTGCAATAGATGAAAACCCCTCCACGAATCGCCGATAATAACCCGCTAATCCCAAGAAACTCCAAATCTCTCTGGCTGATGTTAGTCTAGGTCAGTCCTTGACTGCCTCAATCTTCTTCGGATCAACCTGAATACCTGCTGCCGTCACAATATGACCCAGGAATGCAACTGAACTTAGCCAAGATTCACGCTTCGAAATTTTTGCATATAGTTGGCTATCTTTCAGAGTCTGCAAAGTCACTCTGAGATGTTGCGCATGCTCCTCATGACTGCAGGAGTATGTCAATATGGAAACAATGAAGACTACAATGAACAAGTCTAAATAAGGCACGAACACACTCATGCGTATGCACATATCCATGACTCTGAAGTCTGGCCATAAGAGTTATTATTAAATTACAACATTGTCAATTAACCCCGTTATCAAATACCTTATTCTACAAATCCCACTTTACTCAGAATGAGGTATGGTGACCTCGTGATTATTTTCCCGAATTAATGCGTCATATTTATCCTTACCCGGTGCTCGTCTCAAAGGCTAAGCTCAACGGTTTCAAAATAGAAATGGCTAAATATGAATAGAAACTATACAAGAATTGTCAAATAGTCCTAACGGACATGGCTCTTATTTACGAATGCAATACGAAAATATGAATTCATAAAAGAAGAATTTTAAACACATAAACTCTTACTACCAGGACCCAGTCCTCATATGATATCCACCGCAGCTTGAAGCTCGGCTTAGAAATATTTCACATTATGCCAAAAATTGGAGGATCTCATCCTCAACTCTGAATCACAGTGCTTGCACATCATATCATCTGAAATTTTTCATTTCCTTTATTTCTTCCTTTCAATAATTGTCCGTCAAAGATAATCACGACATAAAATGAACCCTCATACCTGATAGGGCACACAATTAACGATTAAAATTAGTTATTCCGAGAATTATATCAAAACCCATTGTAATAAGTAATATAAAGTCACTCTTAGTCTCATGGATATTTAGTGACTAACACCTAATGATAGGGATGTCTATCCTCATGTAATATCTCAACGGGAGTATTTCCCTAAGTAGTATGATTACGATGCTCGCTCATGAATGGAGCATGTTAAACAGACTCGCCTAAATTTTCTTTCAAAAACCAAATCAAAGTAAGGGAAAATATTCTGTTTATAACAATCTGAATTATACACGTGATGACACCATCTGGTGTAATGACCTCCTTCATACCATAAAAAGTATATCAATGGTTGGGTCTCCACCTCTAGGATTTTCACCTCCACCTCTAACATCCTGACCTATACATCTGGCTGGCCATGTAGGATAAATATTAACTGCAATGGAGCGTGTAGCCTGAGTGCTTTCCTAAAATTATATTTCTCCAAAAATTCCACATTCACAACAATTCCTTTAAGGCTCGGTTAATTTGTTGTTCATGACAATATATATTCGGATACAGTCATTGTGACCTGGTACAACCGTTCAGATCGCATATACTACATATTGCAGAGAATCTCGAGGTGACGTCTTCATAACATTTTCTAAAAATAGAGTTTAGTAGATAGCGTTGCATTGGCCGGCTTGCCCTCTTGGTAATCTTGTCACAAACATTGATGGCCAATTTCCTCTTTTGCTATGTTGGCTTAACACCGCTGAGCTACCCCATTTACTCATATACTCTTCGTCATTCTCTGGGGGCGATTCTTACCCCATGAAAAGAACCAACCTTAAATATGTATAAATTATTTGGAGGACCTTTCCATACCATATATATACATTCCGATAACTCACCATATTTGTCCTTCACAACTCCAACACATCGACCGGACATCTAGGTCCGTTGAAACCCAACACGATTTATTAGGTGATCACCTGATATAGTTGCATCTTCCGTTGGGACCATAACTGGTGTGGTAAATACATTATCTTCCCACTACTTCGGTGTGCCTTCCGTAGCACAGTAAAATGAACCCCTCGCATTCGACTATTCCCACGTTCTGTAATTCCTCATAAGAACTATCAAGCACAATCTCGCGGGTTCTCAAAAGATGCACCGCTGAAGGTGGTAGCGAAGACTTTGGTGAAACCTATCCGTCCTCCGTAAAACTTTTGAAGGCATAGTTGATCTATCACCAGTCTGTGCCATTGTTCGGCTGGATAAGCGGTACGCGACTACGCCATTCGTGGGAAGACAAGAGTGGAAATTTAACTTAACACTTTGAAGAACAAATTCACACAATAAGAAAGAACAAATGAGAGACTCTTTCCTAACTCAATAGACTCTGGAGAACAAGTACAGACGTCTCCGTACCTACCTCTCAAACTCTACTAAGCTTGTTTGTGAGTGGTGAGACCTATGTAACCTAGAGCTCTGATACCAACTGTCACGACCCGGATTTTCCCCCAATATCGGGATCGTGATGGCGCCTACTCGTAGTAGCTAGGCAAGCCACTGTATTCATACTATCCTATTTTTAATAATATTTCATAATTAATTTATCAACAAAACCATAACTTTAATTAAATAAGTGCGGAAGACTTTATCGAAATAGAAATAACCAGTTTCAAGGTAAAATCATACTGAAATCCTCTACCCAAGACGTGGAGTCACCAACTCACGAACTACTACTGAATACTACACATAAAGTCTGAAAGAAATATAACATAATCTGTTCGTCTCGGAACAAAGAAACTACAACTAGTAACATAAGTAAAGAGAGAGACGCCGGGCTTGTGGACGTCTGCAAGCTACCTCGGTCTCAAATATGATAAACTCCCACGCAAAAGATCTACTGCTGCTGCTTCTGATTGAAACCTGGACCTGTGCAAAAATGCACAGAAGTGCAATATCAGCACAACCGACCCCATGTGCTGGTAAGTGCCTGGCCTATCCCGGCGAAGTAGTGACAAGCCTAGGACCAGACACCACATAAACCTGTGCAGTTGCAATATATCTATATATATATGTGTACATAAACATTTATAAGGAAATACTCTGCTCTGCAATAACAACCAATAACTCATAATATCCAAATTAATCTAATCCACAGAATTAAATCTTACTTTCGTGTCTCAATTCTTTATTTTTCTTTTCTTATCTCGTGGTAGGCGTACCACCCGCTCCCAACTGTAACAATAAATTATATCTTGTGGTAGGCGTACCACCCGCTCCCAAATATATCAATAGGCTACCGGCAACTATGGCCAATGTCAAGATTCAAATCACTTTGTGGTCGGCGTGCCACACGATTCCATTTCTTATCATAAAAGTGGTCGGCGCGCCACATGATCCCAATTCTTTAATATATATATTACCATAATTAACAAGAATTAACCAAATAATAACACAATAAGGAATATCTCAAAAGAACTCAACAATTAACAACGGTTAATAAGTTCACAAGGAAAACAAAGTATAATGGAAACACAAGTAATATCAAGTCAAGGAATGACAAATAGTTGCACGACATCACCCAAATAAAATATAATGGAAAAACAAGTAATATCAAGTCAAGGAATGGCAAATAGTTACACGGCATCACCCTTCGTGCTTTTACTCTCATCCTCACCAAATAAGCAAATAAAGTGCACGGCATCACCCTTCGTGCTTTTACTCTCATCCTCACATCCATAGTACGGCATGATCCTTCGTACATGGTTCAATAACAAGGCACGGCATGATCCTTCGTGCATAATCAATAATACAAGGCACGGCATTAACCTTCGTGCATAAATAATAAATCAAGGCACAGCATCACCCTTCATGCATTATCACTCTTCCTCACCCAAATAACAATCACAGCTAAGGGCAGAGAAAGAAAACAACAAATCATGAACCGTCCCGGCAAGGGACACAATAATCATTTCAACAAAGTCCCTGCAAGGGCAATCAATATCTCACTTCACAACAAGTCCCGACAAGGGAGAACAATAACAATTCTACAACCCGGCAAGGGTTCAACAATTTATCTTCAAAATATCTCACAACAAATATCAACAACGACTCACGGTCATGCTAGACGCCAGTGTATGGATGCTCGTCACCACAGCCCATACACCGCCCTCGATCACATAGCACATAATCCTATTCCCTCAAGCTAGGATAGAACAAACACTTACCTCAAATGTTTATGAACAATTCAATCCGTGGCAATGCCTTTTCCTTTCAAATTTGGCTCCAATCCAATCGTATCTATACACAAGTGGTTTAATATCATCAATACTACTCAACAAACTAATTCATAAGGCTAATTACGACTTTTACAACATTCTGCCCGGAATAGTGAATTTCGATCCCGGGCCCACATGGTCGGAACTCGGGGTTAGGACCAAAATCCGGTTACCCATCCCCCCACGAGTTCAAGTATATGATTTGTTTCAAAATCGGACCTCAATTCGAGGTCCAATTTTCCAATTTATGAAAAACCCTATATTCTATCAAAAATAAGAAATTCTACCATGAAAACCTTTGATTTCTATTGAAAAACATGTTTAATGATGTTAGGAATTGAAAGAATTAAGTAAAAAGTGACTTACAATTGTTTTGATGAAGAAGGAATCCGTGAAGAATCGCAAATGGGTGTTTTTGGTTTGTAAAAAGTGAAGAAATGAACTGAAAATCGTGTTTTACAGGTCTTTGTGTTCGCATTTGCGAACATGGGTTCGCAATTGCGAACCCCGACCAATTTCTGGAGTTTGAAAAATAAGCTAAGGATGGGAAGTTCGCATTTGCGAACATTTGTTCTCATTTGCGAAGTCTAGGCAGTTACTGAGGATTTCGCATTTGCGAAATAAGGTTCGCATTTGCGAACCAGCAGGCTTCTAGGCTTTGTCGCAATTGCGACACATTCTTCGCAATTGTGAAGACAGGCAATTACTGAAGGCCTCGCAATTGCGAGGTTAAGTTCGCAATTGCGAACTCTCGTCCAGGTGTACCAGTGTCGCATTTGCGACACTTTGTTCGCATTTGCGAACTTGGCTGGTTCTGGCAGGCATCGCATTTGCGATAATGGGTTCGCATTTGCGAACCCAGCCTTGAACTGCCTTCTTCGCATTTGCGAGAAATTCTTCGCAAATGCGAAGCCAACAGCTGGGTGAAAAACCAGCAGTGCAAAAATTCAGAATTTAATCCAACGGCCTATCAAATCTTTACCCGAGCCCCCCGGCTCCAAACCAAACATGTACACAACCTCAAAAATACATTATGAACTTGTTCGTGCGATCACATCGCCAATATCACATTGTTTTCATCAAATCAAGCCTCAAATTCATGATTTTCATACTTTTGGTTTTTCAAAACTTTCAAACTTGGAACTCAAGGTCCAAAACATCTCAAACGACATCCGAATGTCACCAAACTTTACAGAAATCACATATATAATATTTAAGACTTGTACCGGGCGTCGTAACCAAAATAGGAGCCCGATACCAAGGTCAATTAATTCATTTCCTTTAACAATTATATCAAAAACAATTTCATAGAAAAATTCATAACTTGGGCTCTAGGCCTCAGAATTCGACTCCGGACGCATGTCCAAGTCCCATATTTTCCTACGGACTTTTCGGGACCATCTAATCTCGGGTCCGGGTCCGTTTACCAAAAATGTTGACCGAAGTCAACCATATCAATATTAATATTATTTTTATCCAAATTTCTCATAAAATTCATATTTTCTATCACAAAAATCTTTCCGGCTACAAGCTCGGATCGTGCACGTAAATCGAGGCAACATGGAATGAGGTTTTCAAGGCCTCAAAAGCTCGAAATGATTAATAAAATAAGTGATGACCCTTTGGGTCGTCACAAGGATTATAGTGGTTCTGGTGGGGAGACTGATTTCTTGGAAATGGAGCTTGGTTTCTATTGGCATGTTGCTGCGGTCGTGCAATGGGTCGAGCATTCATGACCGCATATGGTGGTGAAGCATAGGACATTTCTTGATGAGGGTAATAATGCTGAGGAGTTCTTTCTAAAAACATGGGTCTAGGAGTGCGGTGTCTTCTCGCACCCGACGCCGCTATGGACGTTTCCTCTTCGGTCCTACCCTTTGCCATTCCTCTAGATCCGCATTGGATGGCTTTGGAGGTTGCTCTAATAGCTGATTTGCTCAAAATTTTACCGGTTTTCAGTCCATTCTCCACCATTTCACCGATTTTAATTGCCTCTGCAAAAGGCTTGCCCATGGCCAACATCATATTTTGAAAATAGTCTGCTTCCTGGGCCTGAATAGTGACCATTTACCCTTCATCCATCGGTGGTTTCACCCTCGATGCTTTCTCATGCCACTTAATAGCATATTTCCTGAAACTTTCTAAGGGCTTCTTTTTTAGATTCGTCATGGAGTTCCTATCTGGCGCAATGTCTAAGTTGTATTGAAACTGTCGAAGAAAATCTCTAGCAAGGTCATCCCAAATGTGCCATCGAGATATGTCCTGATCCATGTACGACTCCGATGCTATACCCACCAAGCTTTCTCCAAAGTAAGCCATTAATAACTGTTCTTTTCCACCCGCCCCGCGCAACTGATTGCAATACTTTTTGAGGTGAGTGATGTGCCGGAGAAATTCGGCACATTTACATACTACTTGCTCTTATATTGGCTTGTTTTATTGCAAAATGTAGTCCATACTTATGTTATTTTGTGGTTTTACAAATAAAGAGGAAGAAAAGACCAAGGACACAAAAATGGAAGCAAAAAGACAAGAAAGGTCAAAGTTGTGCAAAAAGGTAAATCTGCGGACCAACATGCGGTCGCAGATTGCATATGTGGACCGCAAAATTGCACACCAAATCGCAGAGCTAAACAGTGGATGGAGCTAAAAATCACGTAAAGAATGCGACGTATTCTGCGATTGCACAGTGAACATACGATCCGCACTTCTGCCGCAAAATGAACACGAAGGAAACCTAAGAGTCAACTATGCGGTACCATCTGCGGTCGCACAATCCTTATGCAGACCGCAGAATGGTAATGCGATGAGCGAATGAATAGCTAGGGTTCTTATCTGCGATGCCGCCTCTCAAGATGCGAACCGCAGACCTGTTATGCGACACATCTGTGGTCGCAGAGTTGACCTGGAAGGGTAAACTTGTCCACTTTTTATCTGAAATTGGTCCCTATATAAATAGCTTTTTTAGAATCTTGTGTAACGGTATCTTGTGCAGACTTTATACAATACGCCAAGACTTTATTACTTCATCTTTTTGGAAGTTTTTGGTTGAAGATTCTCTTACTTTGTAAGCATTTATGACATTTATTACACCTTGTATTTTGTGTTTTAGAATGTGTGGCTAAACTTAAATACTAAGGTTGTGAACCCTAAATGGGTGTTATGTAAATGGGTGTTTAACATTGAATATATGCATAATGGTTGGTTGATATTTCTCTACTTCTCATTCTTCATTTATTGTTGGTGGTTGCAAAGATTAACAAAGGCCATTTAAGTCTTACTTTATTTGGGAAAGTGGGTTAGATTTTGGAAGAAGTAAAGAACAAAAACTCGAGGCCTTACACCTTGTTTAATAGAATCGCTTAGGGATAAGTGGGTTTTATTTGGCATCTATTGATTGTTATACATTGTGACTCTTAGACTTTTGGGAAAAAGCAAGAGAGGAAACACTATTCAAGTATTGGGAAATATTGGGTAGTTGCATAGAAATCAATTGCATATCAATAATCAACCATTAGAAATATATCATATTGACATCGATAGCATTACACAACATTTATGGAACACAACCTTGGTTTAATCAACTTTATTAATTTCTACATCAAGCATTCACATTAGTTAATACTCTAAAACAACCCTCACTCATACTACTACTCATACACCATTTCTATGTTACTCCTAACGGAATAGATTTAAGATTTTAGTCGGGTAACACACTAATTCAAGTAATCATTTCACACCTATTCCCTGTGGGATTCGACCCCAACCTAGCTGGGTTACTATATTTGACACCGACCGCCTTACACTAATTATAAAAGTGTAATTTGAGCGTATCAAATTTTGGCGCCGTTGCCGGGGAATACGGTTTTGAAATTACTCATTAGTGTGTACTTTACTTGATATCTTATTCTATTCCATCACACTTTGCTTGCTTCGCTTGGTGTGATAGGTTACAATGTCTGACTACGAGGACGAAGGGGGAGAGAATCCTTTTGCAGATATCGATGAATATATCGATGACACAAATGCAACTGTACCCCCTGCCGTTGGTGCCTCAACATTTAAGGTGGATCATGGTCTAATCCTCATGCTCAAAGCGGAAGGGTTTTTCAGGAATTCCACCGATGACGACCCAACTCAACATTTAAGGAATTTTCTGAGAGTATGTGCTATGCACAAACAAACCAATGTCTCGGAAGATGCTTTAAGGTTGAGAGTCTTCAAGTACTCATTGGCAGGTGATGCTAGAAGGTGGCTTCAAAACTTGCCACCCAATTCAATCCGATCATGGCCCGAACTTGTCTGGGCATTCCTAGCAAAATGGTTCCCACAAATCAAGAAATCTGAGCTTAGAGATAAAATCTTTTTCTTTAAGCAACAACAAGGGGAACATTTACATGAGGCGTGGGATCGCTTTAAACTATATTTGGTGAGGTCGCCAAATCATGGATTCCCTGATTCAATCTTGCTTGAGAAGTTTTACATGGGTCTTGATCCCATGAACCAAGCCATTGCAAAGAATGCGGCGGACGGATCTTTTATGGATAAGTCTTTTGCTAGAGTAACTCAAATCCTCGACAAGATGGCCAAACATAATCAAGCATGGCATTCCGAGGATACATCCGGTGGAATAGCTTATGGGTCTCCTTCTTTGACAAATTTGATCAAGGAAAACCAAGAGAGAGACCAAATCATTGCGGGGTTGGCCACTAATGTTAATGTGTTGAGCAAGGTGTTTACAGAAAATCAAACAAAGAAGGTCAACGTCGTCGAGGATATGCCGTCCATTTCGAATGAATATTTTGAAGAGGCGAATTACATCAACAACCCCCAAGGAGGGTACCAAAGGCAATACTATCAAGGTCAAGAAGCACAAAACCAATGGAGGCCAAACCCGCAAGGGCAAGGTAACCAACAATGGAGGTATGACCAAGGTAGTTCACAACAAAGAAATTGGGGCAACAACAACAACAACTTTTCTAACCGGAGTGAAAATCCTTATTTTCCTCCAAAAGGACAACATTCAAACCAAGGGTCCTCAAATGATTCAAAATTGGAAGCTATGCTAGAGAGAGTGCTACAAAATCAAGAAAAGTCCGATGCTTCAATGAGGAACATGGCCGAGGTCGTTGGCTCTCATACCGCTTCCATCCAAAAATTGGAAATGCAAATGAGAGACCACTCTAAGGAGCAAAACCCCAAGCAAAAAGGAACACTACCTAGTGACACGATTGCAAACCCAAGAGGTAGTGGAAGTGGTCCAACCTCTCATGTCATGGCAATCACCACTAGGAGTGGAAAAGTGCTAATTGGAGAGAATGAACACATAGTTGAAGATGTGGAGACCAAGCAAACGGTTGAGGTTGAAGAACAAGATGTTATTGAAGTTGAAAAATAAATGGTTGTTGTGGTTGATGAACCAAAGGTTGTTGAAGTTGAAAGAATTCCGGAAAACGCTAAAGCACCACAAGAAGATCAAGAAGAGGAAAAGGAAAAGGGGAAAGAGTCATCAAAACCTCTTCCACCTATTCCTATGCCTCCTCCTTCGTTCCCTCAAAGGCTAGAAAGAAGGATTGATGATAGCAAGCTTGAAAAGTTCTACGATATTCTCAAACAATTGACGGTAAACATTCCTTTTGTAGAAGCTTTTCAAGAAATGCCGGGGTTTGCTAAGTACTTGAAAGATTTGATCACTAAAAAGAAGACCACAAAGCATGAGGTGGTAAGCATGACTCACTGGGTAAGCTCTATCATTGCCACGACTCCGGTCCAAAAGAAAGAGGATCCGGGAGCCTTTACCATACCTTGTACTATTGGGGCACGTGAATTTGCAAGGGCCATATGTGACAATGGAGCTAGCATCAACTTAATGCCACTTGCCATCTATAAGCAAGCGGGATTGGGTATGCCTAGACCTACAAGCATGAGATTGCAAATGGCCGATCGTTCCATCAAGTGACCGGTGAGAATTGTGGATGATGTACTAGTGAAAGTGGGTAAATTCTATTTGCCCGCGGACTTTGTGATTCTTGATTGTGCTATGGATAAAGAGATCCCTATTATTTTGGGGAGACCATTCTTAGCTACGGGAAGAGCACTCATGGATTCTAAAAGAAATGAGATAAAATTCTGGGTGAATGATGAAGAGGTCACTTTTCAAGATAGCAAGGGCATGAAGTTGCCTCACGAATATGAGAGCATTTCTATGATAGAAGCGGTTGATGAGGTAGAGGATGCCGTGGAATTGAAAATGGAGGAACAATGCCTTGGTGAGGCATTGGCAGCGATCTTAGTGAATTTTGATTGGGAAAACATGGATGGGTACATAGAATCGGTGAATGCATTGGAGGGTCTTCGATCCTACACTTACACGCCGGCAAAGCTCTCTCTTGACTTAGAGAATAGAGCTACTCCCCCCGCCAAGCCATCAATCATTGAGCCACCACAACTAGAGATCAAACCACTCCCTCCGCACTTGAGGTATAAATTTCTTGGCTCTAATGATACTCTACCCGTAATTGTGTCTTCTTTGTTGAATGATGTGCAGGTAGAGAAATTATTGGAAATCTTAAGGGAGCACATGCAAGCGATTGGGTGGACAATCGCCGACATCCGTGGCATTCCCGCGGGTATTTGTGAACACAAAATCCAATTGGAAAATGACTCCAATCCAAGTGTGTAGCATCAAAGGTGACTAAATCCTTCAATGCAAGAGGTGGTGAAAAAGGAAATTATCAAGTGGCTAGATGCCGTAGTTGTTTACCCAATCGCCGATAGTTCCTGGGTGAGCCTAGTACAATGTGTACCAAAGAAGGGGGGCATAACCGTGATCGAAAATGAAAAAAATGAGCTCATCCCTACTAGAACGGTGACCGGGTGGAGAGTGTGCATGGATTATCGGAAACTCAATAGTGCAACTTGCAAGGATCATTTCCCTATGCCTTTTATTGATCAAATGCTTGATCGGCTAGCGGGAAGGGCATTCTATTGCTTTCTTGACGGATACTTTGGCTACAACCAAATCAACATTGCATTGGAAAATCAAGAGAAAATGACATTCACTTGTCCTTATGGGACATTTGCTTTTAGCAGGATGCCATTTGGGGTGTGTAATGCTCCGGCGACCTTCCAAAGATGCATGATGTTGATATTCTCCAATATGGTGGAAGATTTTCTAGAGGTCTTTATGGATGACTTCTCAGTAGTTGGTGATTCCTTTGAGCGTTGTCTTGCAAATCTTAGACAAGTGGTCAAGAGATGCGAAGAGACGAATCTTGTGCTCAATTGGAAAAAATGCCACTTCATGGTGGATGAAGGTATTGTGTTGTGGCACAAGATTTCTAAACATGGCATTGAGGTTGATCGGGCAAAGATAGAAATCATTTCTAAACTTCCTCCACCCAATTCAGTGAAAGGTGTTCGAAGATTCTTGGGCCACGCCGGATTCTATCGGAGATTCATCAAGGATTTCTCCAAGATTGCACACCCAATATGCAAGCTTCTTGAGAAGGATGCAAAATTCGTGTTTGATGACAAGTGCCTCAAAGCATTTGAGGAATTGAAGTCGAGGCTCACCACGACACCTATTATTGTCACTCCCGATTGGACTCTTCCTTTTGAACTCATGTGTGACGCCAGTGGTGTAGCAATGGGAGCAATGATAGGTCAACGCTACAACAAGATACTTCATCCGGTCTATTATACAAGCAAAACTCTCAATGGGGCGCAAATGAATTACACTGTCACCGAGCAAGAGCTTCTTGCCATTGTGTATGCTTTTGAAAAATTTCGGGCCTATTTGTTGGGGTCCAAGGTGGTGGCCTAGACAGATCATGCGGCTCTTCGATATCTCATGGCAAAGAAAGATGCAAAGCCTCGACTAATTAGGTGGGTTCTCTTGTTGCAGGAATTTGACTTTGAAGTCAAAGATCGCAAAGGTACACAAAACCAAGTTGCAGACCACTTATCAAGGCTTCAGGAAGCAGGGAGACCTAAAGAAGAGCTTGACATAAATGATGCTTTCCCTGATGAGCATATCTTGGCACTTTCCAACACCTTTGCTCCTTGGTATGCCGACATTACAAATTACTTGGTGAGCGATGTCATTCCGAAAGGGTTAGAACCCCATCAAAAGAAAAAGTTCTTGAGGGATTGTCGACAATGCTATTGGGAGGAGCCCTATTTGTTTCGAGTGTGTGCTGACAACATCATCCGGATGTGCGTACCAGAAGAAGAAATTATGCCAATCCTCAAGGCATGTCATGACTCACCGGTTGGAGGCCATCATGGAGGCAATAGATCGACAGCCAAGATTCTTGAGTGTGGTTACTACTGGCCTTTCATCTATCATGATGCAAACCAATTTGCAAAAGCTTATGAGCAGTGTCAACAGCAAGGTTCAATCTCCAAAAGGCATGAAATGCCAATGTAATATGTGATGGAGATAGAAATCTTTGATGTGTGGGGGATTGATTTCATGGGCCCCTTTGTGAGTTCCTATGGAATGACGTACATTTTGGTGGTCGTGGACTACGTATCAAAATGGATTGAAGCCGTTGCCTTACCAAACAATGAGGTGATGAGTGTGACCGCCTTCTTGAAAAAGAATATATTCACTCGGTTTGGCACTCCTAGAGCCATTCTTAGTAATGGGGGATCACACTTCTGCAACAAAGCATTTGCAGGGCTACTTGAGAAGTATGGGGTGAAACACAAGGTGGCTACACCATATCATCCGCAGTAGAATGGTCAAGTGGAGGTCTCAAATCGAGAGATCAAGAATATTCTAGCCAAGACTATGAATGCCAATAGGACTGACTGGTCCAGAAGATTAGATGATGCATTGTGGGCTTACCGCACGGCCTTCAAAACTCCTATTGGCATTTCTCCTTACCATCTTATTTTTGGGAAGGCATGTCATCTACCAGTTGAGCTAGAACACAAGACCATGTGGGCACTGAAGAAGCTTAATCTAGAATGGGCTGAAGCTGCGAACTTGAGGTGATGCAGTTAAATGAACTGGAAGAATTTCGATTCCATGCCTATGAGAGCACAGTTGTATACAAGGAGTGGATGAAGTTTGTCCATGATAAAAAGATCCTGAAAAGAGAGTTCAAAACGGGTGACCTGGTCTTACTCTTCAACTCAAGGTTGAAATTGTTTCCGGGCAAATTGAAATCAAAATGGTCTGGTCCCTTCAAAGTGGTGAATGTCTCCCCATATGGAGCGGTGGAATTGGAAACGACTGACGGATCCCAGATATTTAGAGTGAATAGACAACGTATCAAACATTACTTGGGTGTTGATGGTGAAAGGAAAGTGGTAGAGCAGCTGACTCTCAAGGATAGTCCTTGCCCGTCCAAAGGATGAAATTAAAGCAATCAGTCCCGTCGTGCCGCGACGTTAAATCAAGTGCTGCATAGGAGGCAACCCATGGATCGTAACATCGTCTTTAATTTTTGCATTTTCTTTATTCATTTGTTTCCTTAACATCTGTTGAAGTGTAGGGAGCCCAAAAGGTTTTGGTATTTGGTGGATGTGCCCGTGCAGTAGAAATGCGGCCGCATAATTGCTTTGCGGTCCGCAGATCTACCGCATACTTAAACAGAGAATCTGTTAAATTGGAAGCAACAATGCGTCCATTCTATGGTCCGCATGTTAGTTCTACGACCGCAGATTGGATCACAAATTGACTTTGAGAAAAGTCCAAGATCGCGACAAGTGCGACCATTATGCGGTCCGCAGGTTAGATCTGCGACCGCATATTGGTCCGCAAAATGGCCATCGCGAATTTGCTTACCCCCCAGGTACGTTCCTATTACTCTTCAGTACAGAACAAAAAAAAAAACAAACAAAAAAAAGGGGGAGAGAAAAACAAAAAGAAAAAGAGAGAAGAGAGGCAAGATCGAACCTGCACAACAGGAGAATCACCCTAGCACCCAGCCAGCTGCCGACTCCCATAGCACTTAGTGTGCCTTAGGGAGTCTTCCCTCAAACTCTGCACTTTCATTCTTTGCATTGGGGACAATACATCTTTTTCAGTTGGGGGTGGGGTACCTTGGTGTTTTATATGCTATTTTGTGCTTTTGTGTATCAAACTTGTACAATTTGGTATATAAAGCAATCATGTTTTGATCCGTTTCGTATGATTTGTTAGTAAATCAATTCCTCTTGGTTTTCTTTGTCTGGTTCTTTTCCAAGAGTGTAATAGTAGAATCAGAACCTCGTATGTAAATCAATATGACCAGTTTAGTGAAATTGTTCAGTGTCAAGCATGTGTATCTTTACATAGCACATAACCTCCTATAGTCATCTTTGTCGACTCGTCCCAATGATAGATAGATTAACGACTATCTTAAGGGAACTTGTCTCTATGACCAATCCTGTGAATTTAAGTCTCATTTTGTGACTCTATGGCTGCCCATAAAAGCTCTGAATTGCAAAATAGTTGCTCGAAAATGATAAACAATGTGAATAAAGTAGTTCAAGTACGATGTGTGTATGTGAGTTTTCTACTTGTATATAATTCTTGTGTCCACTTCTGTCATCTAGAACTTGCCTGGTTGGTCTTTCAATACTAATGATAGTATGTTTGGTTGGAAGAATGATCTTAGGCATTCTTTGATTTATTGGTATAACCTCTTTAGCCTTTCAAGTCTCCCGTGCACAGATAATATCACTAGCACCCATGTTGAGCCTTTAAACCTTTCTTTGGCTAACTCATTACAAACCTTTCCCTTTCGCAAAGTCATTCCCTCTCTTGAACCTGACCCTCCTTGAACATCAAGAATGAGGCCAAAAGCCTAAGTTGGGGGGTGGGGTAAAAAGTGGAAATGGATAAGGTCGTGCATTGAGTCCAAGACCTCATACCTAAAAAATGTGTTTGTATTATAACATTCAAGCTCCAAGAGAAAAAGAGAAACTAAAGCAAAAGCTAGTCTACTTGCCTATGTGTATAAAAAAAAAAGAGAGAGAGAGAAACATGTGTATGTATATAAATGGTTGGAGCTGTGAATAAAGAAATAGGTATGTGAAAGGGGTCTATGTTGGGAACTAGACACTAATGAATTCGTAAGGGTTAAAGAAAATCAAAGTGCAATAGATTGATACTCGCGAGTAATGTTCAAGGAGGGTGAAGTCACTTGTACCCAGATGCGTATCCGTCCTTCCCTAAACCTTCATCACAAGCCTAAAAAGTCCTTATGGGACCTCCAACCGATCATTCTTGAAGAAGTGGCGAATTAAAATAAAGGCAATCCTATGGTATGCCATGTTGTGGCACTTGAAGTTCCTTCTGAGAGTGAGTGTTCTTTTTGACTTGTCCTTGTAAATGTTGTAAATATTGTGAGTATGGGACATTATTTCTTGTGAGAGTGCATGAACTGTAGAATTTACTTAAGTTGAGCCTTTTAGAGTCTAATGAAAATGCATTCAGCTGAGGGTAACACTTAGTCACAATGTGAGGCTCAAAGCTTGCATGATTGGTCTGTCTCTATGTGCATGCTTTTAGTCTGGGAGGAGTAGAGCGATTGTTTCAATACATGCTTGAAGAACTGAAAATTAGCACTATCTTGTGTCATTATTGTGTTAAGTGTGTGAATAAGTTTGGCGTAGGTGTGTTCTGCTTGCTTGAGGACAAGCAAGAGTTTAAGTTGGGGGTGTTGATGTGCTGGAGAAATTCGGCACATTTACATACTACTTGCTCTTATATTGGCTTGTTTTATTGCAAAATGTAGTCCATACTTATGTGATTTTGTGGTTTTACAGATAAAGAGGAAGAAAAGACCAAGGACACAAAAATGGAAGCAAAAAGACAAGAAAAGGGCAAAGTTGTGCAAAAAGGCAAATCTGCAGACCAACATGCGGTCGCAGATTGCATATGCGGACTGCAGAAATGCACACCAAATCGCAGAGCTAAATAGAGGATGGAGCTAAAAATCACATCAAGAATGCGACGTATTCTGCGATCGCACAGTGAACATGCGATCCGCACTTCTGCCGCAAAATGAACACGAAGGAAACCTAAGAGTCAACTATGCGGTACCATCCACGGTCGCACAATCCTTATGCGGACCGCAGAATGGTAATGCGATGAGCGAATGACAACTAGGGTTCTTATTTGCGAAGCCGCCTCTCAAGATGCGAACCGCAAACCTATTATGCGACAGATCTGCTATCGCATAGTTGACCTGGAAGGGTAAACTTGTCCGCTTTTTATCCAAAATTGGTCCCTCTATAAATAGCTTTTTTAGAATCTTGTGTAAGGGTATCTTGTGCAGACTTTATACAACACGCCAAGATTTTATTACTTCATCTTTTTGGAAGTTTTTGGTTGAAGATTCTCTTACTTTGTAAGCATTTATGACATTTATTACACCTTGTATTTTGTGTTTTAGCATGTGTGGCTAAACTTAAATACTAAGGTTGTGAACCCTAAATGGGTGTTTAACATTGAATATATGCATAATGGTTGGTTGATATTTCTCTACTTCTCATTCTTCATTTATTGTTGGTGGTTGCAAACATTAACAAAGGCCATTTAAGTCTTACTTTGCTTGGGAAAGTGGGTTAGATTTTGGAAGAAGTAAAGAACAAAAACTCGAGGCCTTACACCTCGTTTAATAGAATCGCTTAGGGATTAGTGGGTTTTATTTGGCATCTATTGATTGTTATACATTGTGACTCTTAGACTTTTGGGAAAAAGCAAGAGAGGAAACACTATTCAAGTATTAGGAAATATTGGGTAGTTGCATAGAAATCAATTGCATATCAATAACCAACCATTAGAAATATATCATATTGACATCGATAGCATTACACAACATTTATGGGAACACAGCCTTGGTTTAGTAAACTTTATTAATTTCTACATCAAGCATTCATATTAGTTAATACTCTAAAACAACCTTCACTCATACTACTACTCGTACACCATTTCTATGTTACTCCTAATGGAATAGATTTAAGATTCTAGTCGGGTAACACACTAATTTAAGTAATCATTTCATACCTATTCCCTGTGGGATTCGACCCCAACCTAGTTGGGTTACTATATTTGACACCGACCGCCTTACACTAATTATAAAAGTGTAATTTGAGTATATCAGTGAGCAATTGGATCGCCATGTCCATCATACTTTTCGAACTTTGGCATTTTGAATCCCATGGGCAGGTGCACGTGAGGGAGCATGCCCAGATCATTGTAAGAAACGTTCTTCTGCCCGCTTAAACCCTTCATATTCTTGAGACTCTGTTCTAAACTCCTCATCCTCTTTGCTATTTCATCCTGTTCTGGGGCTTTAGGGGTTTTGTTCTGCCCCATTGTAAGCTCATATGGTGGCTGGGAGTAGGTATATTGAGGACAGTAAGGAGGGTCAGCCTGAAAAACTGGGTTCTGAAATGTGAAGACTGAAGGGTCAAAATCGTGTTTTGGTAGCGATGGTTGCGTTGTCAAAGAGGATGGTGGAGCAGTTAAAATGTTGGGCGCAGTCCCAGATGGGAACATTTGGGGGTGAGCTTCAGAGGATGTTCCGAAAAAGTTAGCAGTCATAGTAGGTTGGCCTAGAGGAATATTTGGATGACGGGTGGGGATAGTGGTAACCCTTCATAATCTAGGGAACAATTCCGGGAATCCAAGGATAGTGCTTGGGGGTTCCTTCCCGTTGTTCCAAGCATTCCACATTTTCATCAATCGCAGCCGCAGTATTCAATTTTCTTCAGTTGTGTAGGATTCGGAGGTTGGGATCCTAGAGAGTAGGCTGTCTTCAGATATGGGAATTGTGGGAAGGGCCATTTCAAACGACATCTCGGTTCTTTCTTTTGATCTAGTGAAATATCGATGCGAGGCCAGCTTACCACAAACCAACCACGGTTTCTAAAAACTCAGCTAGAAACGACAGCAACAACGGTTAATGTGAAATAAGTAGCAGATAAGTAACCACATTGGAGTGTGATGCACCTATAAAGTTAATTGAATATCTATATGTTTGCTTCGATTGCATGTGTCATCCCAACTTTTCTCTTATTCCCTTTTCTCTTTTCTTTCTCTTTTTGTTTTGTTTTCCCTCTTTTTTATTTTCTGCTTTTCTTTTCTTTGGCCCTGGTTTTTCTCTCAATGCCTTAGTGCCTTCCTTTGTGTTCTTTTTCTCTCTTGTTTTTCTTTTTATTTATTTCCCTCATATTTCTTTTTTTCTTAGGATTACAGTCGAATCTTATGTATATTGCCTACGTATCATGGCCCCACATAGATCAGACCAAGCGTAGTTCTTGCAAATAAATGCAAAATAAGAAAACATTTTTAGGTAATTTTCAATTTTTTTCATTAATAAACTACTGCGATTACAAAAGCTATTAGACTATATTTATTTTATTTTTATTTTTCTTGTTTTTCTTTTCTTAAAGAAAGGAAATTACAAAACCAGACTCAAAAGCAAAAATATAGACTCGATTAACTAAGAAAACATCAAAGCTTCAAATCCTGGGGACCGTGGGGCATCATTCGGCATCACCGTAGGCCTGCGCAAGACTGAGAAGGTTTCAATATCAACTATAGGCTATTTAAAGAAAGTTGGCCATGCAATGTCTTATTTGACTTAAAACAAAAGTGGCTATTTTTCAAAAATATTTATTTTAAGATAACAAAGACTCAGTTTTGCAAATACAACCATTCAGTACTTCTGAAAATGATATTTTAAGGCTATGTCCGCAAATCATTTTAAAAATAACTTAGGGTGGTTGTTCTTGCAAAAACGGTCTTACAGCATTCTTTTGAGGACATTCGGCTTATTTTAGACAAGAATGGCAGTACCCGACTTATTTATGATGAAAAGTAAGGTTTTGACATTTTTTAGCTATTTTTACAAAAAGGGTAGTTGGACCCAATTTATTTCGGGTCGTAGTTCGGGCCGATTTATTTTTCTTGTTTTTCTTTTCTTAAAGAAAGGAAATTACAAAACCAGACTGAAAAGCAAAAATACAGACTCGATTAACTAAGAAAACATCAAAGCTTCAAATCCTGGGGACCGTGGGGCATCATTCAGCATCACCGTAGGCCTGCGCAAGACTGAGAAGGTTTCAATATCAACTATAGGCTATTTAAAGAAAGTTGGCCATGCAATGTCTTATTTGACTTAAAAAAAGAGTGGCTATTTTTCAAAAATATTTATTTTAAGATAACAAAGACTCAGTTTTGCAAATACAGCCATTCAGTACTTCTGAAAATGAAATTTTAAGGCTGTGTCCGCAAATTATTTTAAAAATAACTCAGGGTGGTTGTTCTTGCAAAAACCGTCTTCCAGCATTCTTTTGAGGACATTCGGCTTATTTTACACAAGAATGGCAGTACCCGACTTATTTATGATGAAAAGTAAGGTTTTGACATTTTTTGGCTATTTTTACAAAAAGGGTAGTTGGACCCAATTTATTTCGGGTCGTAGTTCGGGCCGATTTATTTTGACAAAAAAATTAGAATTTTGACTTTTTTTGGGCTATTTATGCAAAAGGGAGGTTGGACCCGATGAGGGTTGCCTACATATCTCACATCCGGTAAGAATCAAACCAGCGTAGTTCGGGCCGAATGGCCTTGACAAAACTATTTTGAACAACAATTTTCTTTCTATTTTTCCAAAAATTATCTCCTTTTTCTATTTTTTTTTATTTTTCAAAAATTCGGCAGCATTTCAGTATTATTTGGGCATTCACAATAAATGGTTACCCTCACTTAGTCCTAACACTTCTGTCACGACCCAAATCCGGTCGTGATGGCGCCCAACCCTAAAGCTAGGCAAGCCAGACCAACAACTGTTTCCAATTAGAAAACTAGTCCTAGAAGGACCAACTCAAGAAGAATATATGAGTCAATAGATACTCCAATAATAATAGTATGAATAAATACTGAGAAGTGCGAATTACGAAATAACACTCCCAAAAGATATGGGGTCACGAGTCTAGAGCCTCTAAACAAAATCGAACATAAATAGAGAATACTGTATAAAAGTTCTCAAATCTAAACATAAAGTAGCCAATGAAAAGAGAGGAGAAGCTGGGTTCTGCGAACGTCGGCAGCTACCTCAGCAACTCGATATGACTCTGTGAAAGCTGGAATGCTCGTCTACTTCTCCTGAGTACCTGAATCTGCACACAAAGGTGCAGGGAGTAGGGGTGAGTACTAAGTACTTAGTGAGTAATAAATATATACAAGTAGCTGAAAACAAGAAATCCACATAATACCACAAAATGAAGCTAAACTACAGTCCGATACTCCTACGAGCTAGCAACAATAGTACAATACACATATCACATATAATTCAACAGATAAAGATGCAATGCAATACACATAACCTCTACGGCGTGTAGCCTGATCCATTTAACGCCGACGGCGCTCACTGGGGTGTGTACAGACTCCGGAGGGGCTCCTACAGCCCAAGCGCAATACCGATGCGGCGTGCAACCCGATCCTCATATCATATCAACCGCTGCGGCGTGCTGCCCGATCCTTATATCATATCAACCGCTGCGGCATGCAGCCCGATCCATCCTTAGTCCACAACAATCATATAAGTCACAAAACAACTCAAATTATTTATTTCCAGGTTCCTTTTCATTAATTATGAAAATACGTTAACTTTTATTTAATTTTTTTTTTTTGCAAAACAGGTGACTTAGCAATTCAATACTGTGATTTCAACCCAGGATTGAGATCAGTGATTTAAGAAAGTATAGCTATCACATATATAACTATCCACTAGGGATACTACAGGTCGGCACAAGGCCCCAAACACGGCTTACAACCCACAATTATATCAAACACAACGTTTTTCAACCATTAATATCATATTATGCTCATTCGGGATGGACTAAGTCTCAATCCCCAGTCATAACCAATCCCCGCACCTGCCACGGGGTGTGAGCCATGCCCTACTAGCGTTACAATGTGCTAAGCTGGGATTTCGAACCCTCAGGCTACCATATACACAAACTACTCACCTCTAGCCGGCCGTGGACTCGTCCGCGATACCTTTTCCCTTCAAATTTGCTGCCTCGTGCGTCGAATCTTCGCGTTAATGCTTCCGAGTCCACAAAAATAAAGTTATGTGGCTTATAAATACTGCGAATTGATTCTTAATAAATACGACTCAATGGTTATATAAATCCCAAAGGGACTGCTGAAACGTGAATTGCCAAGGTGGGACTGCAGATTTCGAGTGAAGACGGCCGAAGAATTTCATCTCCTAAGTGGAGTCAAATTTGATCTACAGTTAGTTCTTGAGATTTGAGAAGGACTATTACTATTTGACATTAAAAGGGATTTCAATACCCATGAAAATCCTAATTCTATGACAGTTCGTATTGGAAAAGTAGGAAAGTGAGTCCTAGTGCAAGAGGAAAGATGCTCTGAGGGCACCATATTGTTAGAAGTGATAACCCAAAAAGATTCTAATTTGAATTCAAAATTTAAATTAGAGACGTACAAAAAGAAAAGGATGTAGAAGAATTGCATATTCGGATAAAGCCATGATTTTTGTCTTCTAACTTATAAGTCAACATTCGGTTGACTTTTCCAAACTAACCTTCTCATAAAGAGACCAATTGCCTCATTTCTATGCAAACTCTATCCGAATTACTTCAAATTGTCCAAACACATATAATGAAACATATAGAAGCATAAAACGGGGAAAACGGGGCGTAACTCCCGTAACGACGGGTCGGGTCGTTACATTGTCCCCAACTTAAACAAACGCTCGTCCTCGAGCGTATCAAGAGTTGTTATAGAAGCCAAATAGTAGCTGAGTGATCTGACCAATCACATTCCCGGGGTAATCCCTCATCACCCTATCTTGAATAGACCTGATAAGCACAATACAGCCGAACTTTCACAATCCATTTAATCCATGACCAATCCATAGAACCACCATGCACTTTCCAAAAATCATTCACCCAATCAGAAATTAACACTCGTACTCAGTGTAAGCCCGAACCAGCTGTAATAACCCATCCTTGCACCCTTGGGTGAAAACATATGATATACCGCCTAAACCAAATACTTGGATCCATAACTTCTATTCACAGCAGTTGTCCCCAGCAACCAATTACTGGCAGAGAACCGCTTATTAGCTAAAGAATTTTTTCAACACTTTCATATACTGCCAACGATGAATGAAACACGCTATAAATCATAATAATCTCTCAGAGCAACCATTCCTGAAACCACTTCCCATTGACTGATATCAAAATAGATTTTCGGGTCAAACCTCGATACTACCTTCCTAACAAGCCGAGATCAAATCTATCCGTATTCATTAATGAACCCAACGATCACCTCGAATCCAACACCACTCTGATGATATGATACCTCAATACAAGTCTAAACCACATCTTGCATAATACATGCACCAGTAAGAAACAATTTGCACACACTAAAATCAGGACAATGACTCAAACGAAAGAGCTGTACCTCAAGCTCATCAATACCATTACAATAGAAGGTTGAGACCCCATCTCACATCATAGAAATAGAATGCCTGAATAAACCTCGAAAGGTCATAATTCCCAAAGCCTCGCTATAATGCGCGATCCTATCCCAACACCGTTACACCTGAAGCACATCAAGCCACTATGCTCAAAATCAACAACCATGCACATTTGATGTCTAAAACTAACGCAATTCATTACACCCACGGTGAAACAGAGAACACACAACACACAACCCGATAGACCATAACCAATGCTCCATACATCGAGCAACACTCAATTACTCTTCCCACTTGACTTTCTCTATGAATTCTCAATGGAACCGCACCACATGTGCCCATAACTAACAAATCACAATGTCTCACAACATCGAAAAACAACTCATATCTTTTCTCAAATAGCTAACAAGCTCAATAACGATAGACTCAAACTATTCCTCAATAGTACAACTCAGGGTCAACCAAATTAACTCCAGCTAAATGCGTAGCCATATCAGCCTGCCAATGAACTCAGTACCAAGAAGCCTGAAAATGTTTCTTCCACTTCTCTAACTCCTACCGAAGCCACCAAATAATACCAAAATTCCCAATATTACCCAGTTACATGCCCGGCCATACGAAACACATCCAAAATATAACATACCAGCGAATAAAGATCCACCACCTCAACATAACCTGTACATCAGATCTCCATATAACACACAATTCATCATACCTGATCCCAATTTCCACCGTGTGAATACATGCACCCATTTGATACTTAATCATTCCATGATAGATACTCAATATTTACCTGTACTACCATACAAACCCAAATACCACTAGTGGACCCAACAAGAGCATGCCACAATACTACTGAAATTTGATCAGTTTAATCATATTACCTTTTTCTGAAACACATACTCGCGTCAACTCGCTATGATTAGCAACACCATTTCCTTGGACATATGAGGGCCATTCACCCTAATCATATGAAGCTCTATTATCTAATCGCTTCGAAGGAATCACTACACATTCCATGCTCTACATGACATATACATGCCTTGTGCAAATTCTTACAATGCTGACATGACGGATAAGATCTGTATACATTCTTAGCCACCGTTGAGACAACAATTCATTAGTTTTATACTCTTGGCAAGGACTATCACATTATTCTGAACCAAACAATGGTCTTTTCTCTTTACCTTACTTCATATACTCAGATTGCACTGATCTCGAGTTCAATGATCTTGTTTCACTCAGTACGAACTGCTCGGGCAATAAGCCACTCCAGACATAAGTAAATGTCTCATATGATGCCCCAATATGCTAATGGGTTACCAATTCGAATGCGGTACTAAAGAAAACGAGCTCTGGAAGGAATTATCAAATCCTACGCACTAACACAGACTTTCCTTGGGAAACAAGAAGCAAGGCAAACAAAAATAGCATACATAAAACTATACTCGATATAACACTATTGCGGCATGCAACCCGCTCCAGATAACATACCCGTGGCGGTGTGCCACCCGATCCACGCATATATCTCACATAAGGAGATACACATCGAGCCAAATTATCTCATTACAATAAAATACCGAGTATCGGTCGTACGCATGCTAAGTGCATGATATCATCCCTGAGGGATATTTAACGTTATAAAATACAAAACTCAAGCACAACTGAGGTGCGATGTACAATTGAAATTTCAAAATCCAAGATGCTCGTATAACGTCATTCCTACACGGATTCTTAACATATAGCAATTTTTCAAGCCATTTCAGACTCACCCAGTGCAATGCATCACTACCCGAAACACCTGACAAAGAAACATCAACTAAGTACTCCTCCCCGAGGATCGTGTTACAAAAATGTACATATCTGTCCTGGTATAGGGCCATTATTCACATTAAATCTATCCACCGACTTCAAGCCTATCCTCATCACACTGAACTGGCCTAGTAACCTTTCAAAGGTCCATGATAACTTCTATTTTCTTCATAGAACACAAGAACAACCATCATAATCGGAGTAATCCTCCCCAGTTCACAACCCAATATGCCCCGTGCCCTCTAGGCATGAATTCCTCAATTTAACGACACTATCATAACCTTCATACTTGGTGTACATCTTTAACTAGTCAAGTGACTGCCTGCCACACTTATATAATCTTCTAGTGGAACACACTCCCACAACCTACCACAACAATATCTGGGGCACACCTCCAAACCACTGGTCGCACTTACGCTGAAGAGTGATCAAGAATCATTAACCAGGACACAACACCGTTCTCAGGTGATGCTGAAGATGATATTAATTTATCTTAACCATCGAACAACTTCTATTTTTTTCCCGTAACGATGGGTCGGGTCGTTACAACTTCTATTTTTCTCAATTTTCACTCATTATGTACAAACTGGTCAACATGCGAATCCAAGCAAATAAATGCGCAAGTAGCATGTAAGATGCATCAGGATGGTCATTTCAATTCAGATCACCTGTCCTAGACGGACCTAACCCCTGTGTTGAGTCCCCTAAGCCAAATGCAGATGATGCACACAAATGTCCTACTAGGGATCTGGCATGAGATTTTGTTCTTCTAGGTTCAAACCCTAGGATTATTTGTCTAGACCTGGCTTACCCGAGCGAACAACTCGAGCCGAGGGGGAGGCAGCGTACCGGGGATACAAAAGCTCCGCCGGCTTAGTAACTTATCCAAATCTTGTTCTAAACTGGGAAAGACTCTAAATAGAAGAGAAGCTACACGAAGTGCACACTTCTCCATGATGTAGAAGACTCAGAAAGAGGAATGGATTCGCAACAGTTTATATATACAGTTTCAACAAATATCAAATAGGTAAACATTTCGCACATATAACATGGAAGCATATAGAAAAATCAGATAAAGCCAAATATAATAATTATACTAAGCTTGAATTCTTGAACCCTGAATCGAAATTCTAGGTTCGTATCCCCACCAGACTCGCCAGAGCTGTCACACCTTTTTTTTTACACACCTACCCCGAAGGATAAAATGTATAAGGGAGTTTTTCCAATTTAAGTGGCATTATTCGAAATGAGATTATTTATTTATTTTTAGAGTCACCACTTGGGATAAGATTGGCTTTTGGTGTCCCAAGTCACCGGTTTAATTTAAATCCCAAGTCGAGGAAAATTGTCGACTCCCCAATCGGAGTCTGCGCACCAGAAATTTTGTGTAAAGAATTCTGTTAGCCCAAGGGAAGGTGTTAGGCACCCCCGGATCCCGTGGTTCTAGCACGATCTCTTAAATTATTAAAAATGGCTATAAATCTAATTTTTATATATGCTCCAACCTTTAGTACAATTTTATAATCATTTACCGCTTTTCAATTATTATTTTTACGAAAGTGAACATCGTTTAAGAACGTGTTTTCACATCATGTCGCATAAAATGCACCTAGATCCATGACACATTCTTATTCAACATTTTTGGATTTGGATTTGGGTCGCGTAAAATGCCCACGTGAGTTTAGGAATGTAAAATTATTAAAAAGCTCACATAAAGTGGCTAACGTGCTATTATCTTTACGGGAGGCCATGTAATTCGCTAAACGACACATCCCGAATTCTAAGCATTTTAGTATATGCATTTAAAGAGGGCCCCTCAATTTATGTATTTTTGTTTGGCAGGGCGCACCTCGTTTCATTTTAAGGCCCACTCAAAGGAACTAGTATTTTCTCTTGGATTCATCTCCAAAAGGCCCTAAACTAAGGAGTTCGGGCCTCCCACACTCAAGTCTACACTTCAACAAGAGGAAGCCTTCTTAATTCAAGTGTATCACCTAGCTTGAGAAACCCAAACTCAAAATTATTTCGGATTATAAAATGCACATAACAATCTCAAAGCCTCGACACCAGTTCCAAAAGGGTAAAATTCAGAAGCTTTGGTGAGGACAAACCCATTGTCACATAATATTCATTGTTGCATTTAAATGTTCATGATTCAATGTTACACAATAAGGAGATACATATATAATTGGAAATTGAAGAAGTTGATGTGTGTATTTATATTTTGTATACTGCCAGCAGAACAGGTAGGATTGGCATTTGGCAAACAACCCCATGCAGCAAAATTGGGGAATGTAACAAAAGGAAAAGGCAAACATGTGCGATATTAAGAAGGTGCTTCTTGATTCTCATGTCTCTACAGTATTAAGGACTATATGGGTTCGCTATTTCATGCCTTATAAATATCCTTACTAGTGCTGGCAAAATAGGCCCAGATTTTATTAGCCTGCCCAATTTGCCCATATTTTATTGGATTGGATGAGTGATATTTTAAGTGGGTCACATTTGGGCTTCAGCTCATATTTTACCCATAAAATATGGGTATTTGTGGGTTAAAGTTGGGTAATATACGGGTTGGTAATTTATGCTACTTTCATTGTTTCAGATAGCATTTTCCATCTCTTCAACAGACGATTTCTCTTCATCTCCTTCAACAGACATTTTCTCTTCATGAATCTCTTTAAGGGTAACCTTTCTGGCCCAGTCCCCTGAAACATTCTTGCTCATCCTCCCCCTTTTCTACTTTTCCTTTTTTTTTTTGAAATTTTAGGGCTAGGGTTGGTGCTTAGCTCTAATTTTGGTGTTAATTTGAACAGAAAAATTCATATTTTGAGTAATATATATATATATATATATATATATATATATATATATATATATATATATATATATATATATATATATATTCGGAGATCCCTCTCCATTTTCATATATATATAGTGCTTTAATTCCTTGTATGAAAAATACTGTGCGGATCTCCATTTGCAATTATAAGGCAGATTGTTGGCAAATGTTAAAACTCAAAAGTCACGTCCTCTCCTCTTCTTTCAATTAAAGGGGAAGACATTCAACAAAATTGAATTAGGAAAAACTAATTGAAGATATGCCGCGATTGTTTAGATTTGATTGTTAGTAAGGTAAAAGATTCTACAATTTCTTTATTTCTCATCTCTTTTCTTGCAATGGTTGTTATTTTGCAAAAAACAATTATAGAGCTACTCTAGTTAATTATAGACATTGAGTTGTGGTTGCTTTACATATCACTCTTTCATTCATTAGGTTTCTTGATATGCTAATATTCATATTATATTTTTTTGTATAGCTGATTCTGTATACTTTTGTTTTTATAAATATGGATAGTAATTGATATTTCATACTTTCTCTATTGTTATTAAACTGTTTAATCAGTGCTGGAAAAATAGGACCAAATTTTATTAGCCCGCCCAATCCGCCCATATTTTATTAGATTGGATGAGTGATATTTTAAGTGGGTCACATTTGGGCTTCAGCCCATATTTTACCCATAAAATATGGGTATTTGTGGGAAAAAGTTGGGTAATATACGGGTTGGTAATTTATGCTACTTTCATTGTTTCAGATAGCATTTTCCATCTCTTCAACAGACGATTTCTCTTCATCTCCTTCAACAGACAGTTTCTCTTCATCAATCTCTTCAAGGGTAACCTCTCCGCCCCAGTCCCCTGAAACATTCTTCCTCATCCTCCCCCTTTTCTACTTTTCCTTTTTTTTTCTAAAATTTTAAGCTTAGGGTTGGTGCGTAGCTCTAATTTTTGTGTTAATTTGAACAGAAAAATTTGTCTTTCTTTGAATAATATATATATATATATATATATATATATATATATATATATATATATATATATATATATATATATATATATATATATATATATATATATATATATATATATATATATGGAGATTGGAGATCCCTCTCCAATTTCATATATATATAGTGCTTTAATTCCTTGTATGAAAAATACTGTGCGGATCTCCATTTGCAATTATAAGGCAGATTGTTGGCAAATGTTAAAACTCAGAAGTCACGTCCTCTCATCTTCTTTCAATTAAAGGGGAAGACATTCAACAAAATTGAATTAGGAAAAACTAATTGAAGATATTCCGCGATTGTTTAGAGTTGATTGTTGATAAGGTAAAAGATTCTACAATTTCTTTATTTCTCATCTCTTTTCTTGCAATGGTTGTTATTTTGCACAAAAAAATTATAGAGCTACTCCAGTTAACTATAGACATTGAGTTGTGGTTGCTTTACATCACTCTTTCATTCATTAGGTTTCTTGATATGCTACTATTCATATTGTATTTTTTGTATAGCTGATCTGTATACTTTTGTTTTTATAAATATGGATAGTAATTGATATTTCATACTTTCTCTATTGTTATTAAACACCTGAACTAACTCACTTTCTTTTCATATTATGCCTTTTTCCTCTTTGTACTACAACTGATTTCTTCTTTTATTATGATTAATTTGTTATTTCATATCCTTTGTTATATTTTGAAGTTTTGCTTTCTATGTTAGGAAGAGATGTCTACGGAGGTTAATGAGGAGGCTATTGAGGATTCATATGATGTTAGTTTGTTAATCCCAACCCAACGAGCTAAAAGATATACTTATGTTGTTTGGAATACTTTTCAAAAATTGCCTCGTGCTAGTAATGGTGAAAGGGGCAAAATGCAATGTAAGGTATGTACGATGATTTATGTAGTAGATTCTAAGTCTGGAACTTCAAATTTGAAGCGACATATTGATGCACACATAAATAATACACAAGAGCGTAGGTGTGAGCCAATTGATCAAGCAATTTATCATGAGAAATTGTCTGTTGCTATTCTAAAGCATAATTATCCTTTCAGCTTTGTCGAGCATAAAGGAAATAGGGATATCCATTTGTGCTTAAATCCAACTGTCAAAACCATTTCAAGAAATACCGCCAAGTCTGATATTTTGAAAATGTATGATAGGGAAAAAGAATTTCTAAAGAATAAGCTTGCCGCGATTCCAAGTAAGGTGTGTTTGACTTCGGACATGTGGACTTCTATTGCATCAAATGGCTATATGTGTTTAACTACTCATTATGTTGATTTGAATTGGATTCTTCAAAAAAGAGTATTGATTTTCCGTCATGTTCCCCCTCCACATTCTGGTTCAGTTTTAGGTACTTTACTAATTGAGTTTATTAAGGAATGGGGCATTGAAGAGAAGATCTTTACTCTTACTTTGGATAATGCTAGTTGCAATAGGGGTGTGGTTGATATTTTAAAAGAATATTTATCTTTGAGGCGTTCACTAGTTTGTGATGGAAAGTTCTTTCATGTTCGTTGTGGGAATCACATATTGAATTTAATAGTGAAGGATGGTTTGGAAAAAGATGATGCATCTATTGTAAAAATTAGAGAAGGTGTTAAGCATATTAAACATTCGGAAGGAAGAATTTTGAAGTTTGTGGAATGCATTAAGAATCTTGGGCTACCGTGCTCAAAGAAGCTTCGCCAAGATATGAAAGTGCTCTTCTCTGTCAGCAAGCTTATATTCAATATAAGTTAGTTGATACTGATTTTAAATATGCTCTTTCTGAGGAGGAAAGGAAAAGGGTAGATCACGGTTGCTAAGTTTTTGAAACCATTTTATGATATCACTACATTGTTTTCCGGAAGCAAATATCCAACTGCCAATTTTATATCTACCTAATGTATGGAAAATCCAAATGCTGTTAGAGGAAGAAGGAAATAGTAGTGACCTAGTTATAAATGAGATGGCTACATTGATGTTAAGAAAGTTCAAAAAATATTGGAGGTCTTACAGTAAGATCTTATCACTTGCCATTGTCCTTGATCCTCGATATAAAATGAAGTACGTGAAATTTTGCTTCTCCAAAATTGATCCTGCGACTACTGATGCGAAGGTAAAAATTGTTGAAGATCATTTGCAATTGTTTTTCAAAGAATACTTGGTACCTTCAACCTCAATTTCCTTAATGGAGGAGCATGCTTATGGTAGATTTACCAATAAAGCAAGGGATGAGCTTGAGGAGTTTGATGTGTTTGAGAACCAGTTGGAGTCTGGTAGAGGTACAACACAATTAAATTTGTACATGGAGGAGCCTAATCTTGATCGTAAAGCAAATCCAGATTTGGATGTGCTTGCCTTTTGGAAGGAAAATAGACTAAGGTTTCCAGAACTCGCATTGATGGCACGAGATATCTTGAGTATACCTATTACCACTGTTGCCTCAGAGTCTACCTTTAGCATTAGAGGTCGTATTATTGGAAAGTTTCAAAGCTCTATTTTACCTGCAAATGTGGATGCGAAGTTGTGTACTAGAGATTGGCTTTGCGAACAAGAAGGTAAATCATTCTATTTATACTATTCTTTTGTTTTGTTCTTTTGTAATAGTGCTCCAATAATTAATTTTACCTTTTCTTGTTTAATTTTGTAAGATTGCAGTGAAGCAGACTCCGATGAGGATGAAATTACAGTAGACATTCAGCTATATCTTGATAAACTTAGTTCGCATTGATAGGTAAAGTTGTGTATAAATAGTTATGGCTGGCTTATGTAAGGCACTAGTGCATATTAATTTTTTGCTTCATTCAAAGCGGATTGGGTAAAGTTGTGTAGAAATAGTTATGGCTGGCTTATGTAAGGCACTGATGCCTATTAGTTTTTTGCTTCATTCAAAGATTTGTACATCTTGGCAACTATCATACATCAAGTCAATTTGGTTCTGAAAATGAGGAACTAACCCATGTATGGAGTGAGCAGAGACAATTGTTGAAGGATGTTTCAGATTTTGTTTCCATTTTTCAGATTTTGTTATCCATGTATGGAGTTAGGTTGGCTTTTTTATGGAAGTATCTCTATTTAATGCTAATCTATGTTCCTTGTTTAACAGATTAATGGTATGCTAAAGTTCAAAAAAAGACAAGAAAAGAAGAAGTTAAAACAAGAGAATGTTATTACTCCATCAAATTAAACTGTCATTCGGTTCTCATTTACATAACATTGCCACACAATACATGATCGATCTGTTAAAAACTGCATAACACAAAATGGATAAAATGGATCTGTCACGACCCCAAATCTGGTCGTGATGGCGCCCAGCACATTGCTAAGCCAGCCTGACCAATCAATATAAATAATGGAGCTAGAAGCTCTCTTTAGCCCATTTAAGCATTTCAAAATATGAAACAATAGTAATATTTATACCAACAGCGGGGGGACCAAGTCCCAAAATATACTAACTCCCATGGACCGAAGGGTCAAGAGTCATGAGCCTCTACCGAACATGAGTGTATAAAGGTTTACAAGATACCAAGTGCGGAAAGAAATGTCAATACAAAATCAAAAGACAGTAGGAAGGAATATCGGTCCTGCGGACTCTGCAGCTACCTCGAATATCCACAAACGTCGCCTCGCACAGCTACTGGATCACTGCTGAGAGGTACCTGGATCTGCACACAAGTGCATGGAGTAAAATGAGTACTGCCAGACTCAGTGGTAATAAACAAGGGTAAGACAGCGCAGATAAGAAATCCGCAATAAAGCACTATGTAAAGCTATAATCAGCTACCCTGTCATAGAATCAATATTCTCTGTACCTGTACCAACAAATACCAATAAATAGCATAATAGCTAGCAGATGTAGCTAAATGCAATGCAATGCATGATATGACCGCTACGGCGCGTAGCCCAATCCAATTTGGGTACCCGTGCTCACTGTGGGGGTTCAGACTCCGGAGGGGCCCCTACAGCCCAAGCACAATATCACTGCGGCGTGCAGTCCGATCCAACATATATACTGCTGCGGCGCGCAGCCCGATCCACTACCAGTCAGCTAATATGCAAATACAGCCTCGCAGGCTCAAAAGTAGTTTTGAAAACCTTTTTATCATTTTTTAGTTGTTAAACAGTAATACCAAGTTCCAGAGATTGGAAATAGCATGATAACAGAAATAGCTACGGATCGGTAGTAACTAACATGTCAATATGATAAGACAATGATAACGATCCTCGCGGGATCCAATAACTGGCTCACGGCCCACAAGTATACTCAACCGCCCAAGAAGGGGGTTCCTCGGCTCAAGAGTGGCCATTATCACAATATATAATATGCAACCATCCGAGAAGGAGGTTCGACTGCTCAAGAATAGCCTAATATCATAATACAGTATCAACAAGTCGGACTAAGTCATAGTCCCCAATCACAATCGACCCCGTACTCACAAGAGAGTACGTGTCTCGCCGCTATACAGCGTCACAAAGTGGTATACCGGGGTTTTGAACCCGCTAGTCATCACCCACATCTATTACTCACCTCAATACGGCACGACGACTACTTCGCAATGCCCTTGCCACGAGAATCAATCTCCGCACGCGTAGAATCTGATCAAATACAGTAGAAATACAACAAATTAGGCCAATGGGACGACACCCAATCAATACAACTCAATTTACATCAAAATTCCCAAAGTTGTCAAAATCCGACTTTCGGTACGCTTCTCGAAAAATTACAAAAGTCACATATTCGGAAACCTCATCTCGATACGAGTCTAAGCAAATCAATTTTACCAAATTCGGACTCTATTTGCCCATTCAAAGCCTTGATTTTCTAAAGTTCAAGCCTAGGGCTAAATCCTCCATAAATTACCCCAAATTCCTCCATTTTCATGATATAATTGCATAATATTACCAATACTAATCATAGTTTAAGTCCATAGTTGATTACCCGATGATTTCCCTTGAGTTTCTCTTCAAAATGGCCCAAATCGCCTCTAAAGCCGAGACCCAAATGTGTGAAATGTTTTCTGAAATTTTCTAACTTCTGATACACTTAACTCACTTGGATTTTCGCTTCTGCGGACCATTTTCCGCCCCTGCGGAACCGCTTCTGCGACCAATTGGTCGCTTCTGCGAACCCAGGCCTATTTGGCCAATCCCGCTCGTGCGATACACAGACCGCTCCTGCGGGTCCGCTTCTGCGGAAATTCTTCCGCCCCTGCGGTCCTTTCCGCCTCTGCGATCAAGAGTCCGCTCCTGCGGACTCGCCTATGCGGTCAAGAATCCGCTTCTGCGGACTTTCCCCTTACTCATCAAGTCCGCTTCTGCGGTCACCCACTCGCACCAGCGACGCCGCTTCAGCGGAAAAGATTCCGCTTCTGCGATGCCAAGCGCTCCTGCGCCCCCTCATCCGCTTCTACGGACTCGCTCCTGCGCCCCCATTTCCGCAGGAGCGAAAACAACAGAACCAGAACACAAGTCTGCAATTTTTCCACATTTTCTCCCGTTTAGCCATCCGAAAACACCCCGAGGCCCCCGGGACCTCATCCAAACACACCAACACATCTTAATACCTTATTCGAACTTGCTCAAATCCTCAAAACACGTCTAACAACATCAAAACCCATAATTCGCATCAAATTCAAGCCTAAATTCCTTAAAACATTCCGAATTACACAATCAATCAAAAACCCGACAAAACAACGTCCGAATGACCTGAAATTTTGCAGGCACATCCAAAATCACCTAACGGAGCTACTGCAACTGTCGGAATTCCATTCCGACCCCCGGATCAAAATCTCACCTACCGTTCGGATTTCGCCAAAATTCAACCTTAGCCAATTCAAGCCTATTTCTACACCGGGCCTCCAAATTCAATTCCGATCGCTCCCCTAAGTCACAAATCACCTCCCGAAACTAACCGAATCATCAGAATCCGATTCCGAGCCCCTAACCAAATAGTTAACTTCGGGTTGACTTTCCATATTCAAGTTTCCTTCACAAAGGCTATATGCCTCATTTCCAATCCAATTCACTCCTAACTCACCCGATAGACTCTAACACCGATATAAAATCATAAAACATGTATTTACAATATAACGGGGTGGTAATTCTCGTGACGACGGGCCGGGTCGTCACATTCTTGAAGTTAAGCAAACCTCGAGCAGGTCATGAAACATACCTGAAGACTCAAATAAGTGAGGATATCTGCTCCGCATCTCCCGCTCGATCTCCCAGTGGCCTCCTCCACGGGTCGATCTCTCTACTGAACCTTAACTGATGCAATGTCCTTGGATCTCAATCTCCTCGCCTGACGACCCAATATAGCTATAGGCTCCACATCATAGGTCAAGTCATCATCAAGCTGAATAGTGCTAAAGTCCAACACATGCGATGGGTCGCCAATATATTTCCGGAGCATGGATACGTGAAACACTAGATGAACTCCCGATAGACTGGCTGGAAAGGCAAGCATATATACCACATCTCCAATCCTCCTGAGGATCTCAAAAGGGCAAATGAAAATCGGACTGAGCTTCCCTTTCTTCCCAAACCTCATGACACCCTTCATAGGTGAAACCTTCAACAATACTCTGTCACCAACCATGAAAGACAACTCTCGAACTCTACGGTCCGCATAACTCTTCCGACGAGACTGTGCTGTACGAAGCCTCTCCTGGATCAACTTTGCTCTATCCAGAGCATCCTGGACTAACTCAGTCCCTATCAATCTAACCTCACCAGGCTCAAACCATCCCACGGGGGATCTACACCGTCTGCCATACAATGCCTCATACGGGGCCATCTGAATACTCGACTGATAACTGTTGTTGTAGGCAAACTCGGCAAGTGGTAGGAACTCATCCCACGAACCACCAAAATCAATCACACAAGCTCGCAACATATCCTCCAAGATCTGAATAGTGCGCTCAGACTGTCCGTCTGTCTGGGGGTGAAATGCAGTACTCAACTCAACCCGCGTACCCATCTCTCGCTGAAATGCTCTCCAAAACTGAGAAGTGAACTGAGTACCCCTGTCGGATATGATAGACACCGGAACTCCATGCAACCGAACAATCTCTCGAATAAAGATCGCTGCCAACCACTCCGATGAGTAGGTAGTACTAACTGGAATGGACTGAGCCGACTTGGTCAGCCTATCCACAATCACCCATACAGAATCAAACTTCCTCGCCGTCCGAGGAAGTCCAGTAATGAAGTCCATAGTGATCCTTTCCCATTTCAACTCAGGAATATCAATGCGCTGAAATACGCCACCGGGCCTCTGATGCTCGTACTTAACCTGCTGACAGTTGAGGCACCGTGATACATGTCTGACAACGTCTATTTTCAATTTTCTCCACCAATAGTGCTGTTTCAAATCTTGATACATCTTCGCGGCTCCTGGATGGATAGAATACCGCGAGCTATGGGCCTCCTCCAGAATCAACTCACGAAGGCCATCAACATTGGGCACACATATCCGGCCCTGCATCCTCAATACGCCGTCACTATCAATGGTGACATCTCTAGCATCATCATGCTGAACTCTGTCCCTAAGGACAGCCAAATGTGGATCATCATACTGGCGCTCACGAATACGATCATATAGAGATGACCGAGATACAACACAAGCCAATACCCGGCTGGGCTCCGAAATATCTAACCTCACTAATCGATTGGCTAGCACCTGAACATCATAAGCAAATGGTCTCTCCTCAGCTGGAATATATGCCAAGCTCCCCATACTGACCGCCTTCCGGCTCAAAGCATCGGCCACCACATTGGCCTTCCCGGATGATATAATATAGTAATGTCATAATCCTTCAGCAACTCAAGCCATCTCCGCTGTCTCAAATTAAGGTCTTTCTGTTTGAACAAGTGCTGGAGACTACGATGGTCGGTATACACCTCACAAGACACGCCGTACAAATAGTGCCTCCAAATCTTCAATGCACGAACAATGGCGGCTAGCTCCAAGTCATGAACAGGATAGTTCTTCTCATGTGGCTTCAACTGCCGAGAAGCATAAGCAATTACCTTACCTTCCTGCATCAACACACAACCTATCCCCACTCTCGAGGCATCACAATAAACGGTATACGAACCTGAAGCTGATGGCAATACTAACACTGGAGCTGTGGTCAAAGCTGTCTTGAGCTTCTGAAAGCTCTCCTCGCACTCATCCGACCACACGAACGGTGCACCCTTCTGGGTCAATTTAGTCAATGAAGAAGCAATGGATGAAAATCCCTGAACAAACCGGCGATAATATCCCGCTAAGCCAAGAAAGCTCCTAATCTCTGTAGCTGAGGACGGTCTAGGCCAACTCTACACCGCCTCTATCTTCTTCGGATCAACCTGAATACCATCACGAGACACCATATGTCCCATAAATGCTACGGACTCGAGCCAAAACTCGCACTTGGAGAATTTAGCATATAGCTTCTCCTCCCTCAATCTCTGCAACACAATACTCAAATGTTGAGCATGCTCCTCCTGACTACGGGAGTAGACTAGAATGTCATCAATGAACACAATCACAAATGAATCCAAATAGGGCTCGAACACACTGTTCATCAGATGCATAAATGTTGCTGGGGCGTTGGTCAGCCCAAACTACATCACAAGAAACTCATAATGACCATATCGGGTCCTGAATGCAGTCTTCATAATATCCGAGTCCCTGATCTTCAACTGATGATAGCCTGAACGAAGATTAATCTTAGAAAACACCCTCACACCCTGTAACTGATCAAACAAATCATCTATGCGCGGTAGAGGGTACTTGTTCTTCACTGTTACTTTGTTCAATTGCCTACAATCAATACACATTCGCATGGAACCATCTTTCTTTTTAACAAATAACACCGGCGCACCCCACGGGGACACACTAGGGCGGATGAAACCCTTATCCAGAAGCTCTTGAAGCTGCTCTTTTAGTTCTTTCAACTCAGCTGGTGCCATCCGATAAGGAGGAATGGATATAGGCTGAGTGCCCGACACCAAGTCAATGCCAAAATCAATATCCCTGTCCGGCGGCATGCCCGGCAGGTTTGAGGGGAATACATCTGGGAAGTCCCTCACAACAGGTACAGAATCAATGCTAGGAGACTCGCCTCCCACATCTCTCACAAAAGCTAAGTACGATAAGCACCCTTTTTCAACCATCTTCTGAGCTTTTAAGAACGAAATAACACGGCTAGGGATGAAATCGGTCGAACCCCGCCACTCGATCTGAGAAATACCAAGAATGCCAACGTAACTGTCTTAGCATGACAGTCCAATATAGCATGGTACTGAGACAACCAATCCATACCCAATATAACATCAAAGTCCACCATACCCAACAATAACAAATCTGCCTGGGTCTCCAGACCCCCAATAGATATAACACAAGATCTATAGACATGATCCACAACGATCGTATCACCCACGGGGGTGGATACTTGAACAAGTAAGTCAAGACTACCCCGAGTCGCACCCAAATAATGTGCAAAATAAGAGGACACGTAAGAATATGTGGACCCCGGATCAAATAGAACAGAGGCATCTCTCGGACAGACAGAAAATGATACCCGTAATCACCGCATCGGAGGCAACCGCATCACGCCCGTCGTAAGTGCATAGAACCGTGCCTCGGCCTCCACCGGATCTCTCCTCGCCCTCGGGGCGACCACGAGAAGACCGACCTCCACCTTTACTAGACCGAGATGGTGCCGAAGACGAGGGCCGATCCCTCTGCTAAGTCCTCGTCCCTACGGAGTCGAGGGCACCGTCTCCTCACGTGGCCAAACTCACCACACTCATAACACGCACCCGGTGCCGGAGAAGGGACCGAAGGGAACCCCTCGCCGCGTGATGAATCCTAGGCCGACGAAGTAGGTGCCGCACCCCGGGCCGGAAGCGGCACTAAGCCGATAACCGACCCTCGGTGAAACCCCCGTCGACCACGACCATGCGAACCTCCGCTCCGCTCCGGGCGGCCCGAACGAGAAGGTCCAGACGAGCGACCTCTCGCTCCGCCGGGAATGCCCTCGTGATGGAGCACCACCGAAATCGCCCGAACCACGAGGCCTATCGGCCTCCCGCTCCTCTCTCTCTCGCCGACGATCCGCCTCAATGGAGCGTGCCATATCAACAACCTGCTCAAATGATGATGACAAAACTCTCTCTCGGTCATAAGAATGCGGATAGAGTAGTTGAGGCCATCAATGAACCTCCCGATCCTCTCCCTATCATTAGGGATCATCCATGTGGCATGCCTAGCCAACCGTGTGAATCCGAGCTCATACTGGGTCACAGACATGTCGCCCTGAACCAACCACTCGAACTGGCGACGTAGCTCCTCGCGACGAGACTGAGGTACATATTTCTCTAGAAAGAGGGTAGAGAATTGCTGCCATGTGAGAGGTGCTGCTCCTGCAGGCCTACGCCTCTCAAACTCTTCCCACCAATCAAATGCGGGACCAATGAACTGAAAGGTAGTAAATGAAACTCCGCTGGACTCAAGAATACCAGCCGTCCGCAACATCCTCTGACACTTGTCCAAGAAACCCCGGGCATCCTCGCCCTCAACGCCACTGAAATGGGGTGGCTGAAGTCTACCAAATCTCACAAGACGACGCTGCTCGTCATCGGGCATAACCTAAACCATATGCTCTGGAGCTGGAGCTGGTGCAACTGGAGGAATAATCGGTGCAACCACCTGAACGGGGACCGCCTCTGGCGTTTGAAGTCCCTGAACAACCGGGTCAGGTGTGCGAGTTGCAGGGGTCTACTGACCACCCCCTGTCTGAGATGTCGCTACAGTAACGGTAGCTGAAACTACCTGAGCCAAACCGGAACACACTGATAATATCTGAGCAAGAGTCTCCTGAAGACCAGGAATAGCAATAGATACAGTCAGGCCCTGAACTGGGGCTGCTGGAGCATCAACCACTGGGGGCTGCTCCTGAACTGGTACAACAGGCGGGTCAGCTGGCACTGCCTCGCCCGCCCTACCTCTACCTCTAGCACGACCACGCCCACGACCTCTAACAGTGGCAACGGAGGTCGTCCACCCCTTTACGAAAAACGTGTAATATTAAATCTATGTGAAGGAGAAATTCTCAGAAGATCTTAACTGATATGCACTTTATATCAAAATGCACATAATAAAAATTAAGAACTTTCAAATTCAAAATAAATACTAATAAACGGGAGTTACACGAATTATTAGTCATTTTATACTAATAAACGGAAGATGGTTATTGTCACGACCCCAAATCTGGTCGTGATGGCGCCCAGCACATTGCTAAGCCAGCCTGACCAATCAATATAAACAACGGAGCTAAAAGCTCTCTTTAGCCCATTTAAGCATATTAATTCACGAAGCAACAACGATACATATAACGAAAACGGGAAACCAAGTCCTATAATACATCAACTCCCATAGACCGAAGGGTCAAGAGTCATGAGACTCTACTGAACATGAGTGTATAAAGGTTTACAAGATACCAAGTGCGGAAAGAAAAATCAATACAAAGTCAAGAGACAGTAAGAAGGAATATCAGGTCCTGCGGACTCTGCAGCTACCTCGAATATCCACAAATGTCGCCTCGCACAGCTACTGGATCACTGCTGAGAGGTACCTGGATCTGCACACACGGTGCAGGGAGTAAAATGAGTACTGCCAGACTCAGTGGTAATAAATAAGGGTAAGACAGCGCAGATAAGAAATCCGCAATAAAACACTATGTAAAGTTGTATTCAAATACCCTGTCACAGAATCAATATCAACTGTACCTGTACCAATAAGTACCAGCAAAACAGTATAACAGCTAGCAGATGTAGCTAAATGCAATGCAATGCATGATATGACCGCTACGGCGCGTAGCCCGATCCAATTTGGGTACCCGTGCTCACTGTGGGGTTTCAGACTCCACAGGGGCTCCTACAGCCCAAGCACAATATCACTGCGGCGTGCAGTCCGATCCAACATATATACCGCCGCGGCGCGCAGCCCGATCCACTACCAGGCTAATATGCAAATACAGCCTCGCAGGCTTAAAAGTAGTTTTGAAAACCCTTTTTATCATTTTTCAGTTGGAAAACAGTAATACCAAGTTCCAGAGATGGAAATAGCATGATAACAGAAATAACTACGGACTGGTAGTAACTAACATATCAATATGATAAGACAATGATAACGATCCTCGCGGGATCCAATAATTGGCTCACGGCCCACAAGTATACTCAACCGCCCAAGAAGGGGGTTCCTCGGCTCAAGAGTGGCCATTATCACAATATATAATATGCAACCATCCGAGAAGGAGGTTCGACGGCTCAAGAATAGCCTAATATCATAATACAGTATCAACAAGTCGGACTAAGCCATAGTCCCCAATCACAATCGACCCCGCACTCACAAGAGAGTACGTGTCTCGCCGCTATACAGCGTCACAAAGTGGTATACCGGGGTTTTGAACCCGCTAGTCATCACCCACATCTATTACTCACCTCAATACGGCACGACGACTACTTCGCAATGCCCTTGCCACGAGAATCAATCTCCGCACGCGTAGAATCTGATCAAATACAGTAGAAATACAACAAATTAGGCCAATGGGACGACATCCAATCAATACAACTCAATTTACATCAAAATTCCCAAAGTTGTCAAAATCCGACTTTCGGTACGCTTCTCGAAAAATTACAAAAGTCACATATTCGGAAACCTCATCTCGATACGAGTCTAAGCAAATCAATTTTACCAAATTCGGACTCTATTTGCCCATTCAGAGCCTTGATTTTCTAAAGTTCAAGCCTAGGGCTAAATCCTCCATAAATTACCCCAAATTCCTCCATTTTCATGATATAATTGCATAATATTACCAATACTAATCATAGTTTAAGTCCATAGTTGATTACCCGATGATTTCCCTTGAGTTTCTCTTCAAAATCGCCCAAATCGCCTCTAAAGCCGAGACCCAAATGTGTGAAATGTTTCTGAAATTTTCTAACTTCTGATACACTTAACTCACTGCGATTTTTGCTTCTGCGGACCATTTTCCGCCCCTGCGGAACCGCTTCTGCGACCAATTGGTCGCTTCTGCGAACCCAGGCCTATTTGGCCAATCCCGCTCCTGCGATACACAGACCGCTCCTGCGCGTCCGCTTATGCGGAATTTCTTCCGCCCCTGCGGTCCTTTTTGCCTCTGCGATCAAGAGTCCGCTCCTGCGGACTCGCCTATGCGGTCAAGAATCCGCTTCTGCGCGGACTTTCCCCTTACTCATCAAGTCCGCTTCTGCGGTCACCCACTCGCACCAGCGACGCCGCTTCAGCGGAAAAGATTCCGCTTCTGCGATGCCAAGCGCTCCTGCGCCCCCTCGTCCGCTTCTACGGACTCGCTCCTGCGCCCCCATTTCCGCAGGAGCGAAAACAACAGAACCAGAACACAAGTCTGCAATTTTTCCACATTTTCTCCCGTTTAGCCATCCGAAAATACCCCGAGGCCCCCGGGACCTCATCCAAACACACCAACACATCTTAATACCTTATTCGAACTTGCTCAAATCCTCAAAACACGTCTAACAACATCAAAACCCATAATTCACATCAAATTCAAGCCTAAATTCCTTAAAACATTCCGAATTACACAATCAATCAAAAACCCGACAAAACAACGTCCGAATGACCTAAAATTTTGCAGGCACATCCAAAATCACCTAACGGAGCTACTGCAACTGTCGGAATTCCATTCCGACCCCCGGATCAAAATCTCACCTACCGTTCGGATTTCGCCAAAATTCAACCTTAGCCAATTCAAGCCTATTTCTACACCGGCCTCCAAATTCAATTCCGATCGCTCCCCTAAGTCACAAATCACCTCCCGAAACTAACCGAATCATCAGAATCCGATTCCGAGCCCCTAACCAAATAGTTAACTTCGGGTTGACTTTCCATATTCAAGTTTCCTTCACAAAGGCTATATGCCTCATTTCCAATCCAATTCACTCCTAACTCACCCGATAGACTCTAACACCGATATAAAATCATAAAACATGTATTTACAATATAACGGGGTGGTAATTCTCGTGACGACGGGCCGGGTCGTCACATTCTTGAAGTGAATAAGCAAACGCTCGTCCTCAAGTGGGTCAAGAAACATACCTGAAGTCTCAAACAAGTGAGGATATCTGCCTCGCATCTCCCGCTCGATCTCCCAAGTGCCCTCCTCCACGGGTCGACCTCTCTACTGAACCTTAACTGATGCAATCTCCTTAGACCTCAATTTTCTCACCTGACGTCCCAAAATGGCAATAGGCTCCACATCATAGGATAGATCACCATTAAGCTGAATGGTACTGAAATCTAATACATGAGACGGATCTCCAATGTACTTCCGAAGCATAGACACATGGAATACTGGATGGACGCTGGATAATCTGGGCGGCAAGGCTAACTCATATGCCACCTCTCCAACTCTCCTAAGTATCTCAAAAGGACCAATGTACCTGGGACTCAACTTCCTTTCTTCCCAAACCTCATGACACCCTTCATAGGTGAAACCTTCAACAATACTCTGTCACCAACCATGAAAGACAACTCTCGAACTCTACGGTCCGCATAACTCTTCTGACGAGACTGTGCTGTACGAAGCCTCTCCTGGATCAACTTTGCTCTATCCAGAGCATCCTGGACTAACTCAGTCCCTATCAATCTAACCTCACCAGGCTCAAACCATCCCATGGGGGATCTACACCGTCTGCCATACAATGCCTCATACGGGGCCATCTGAATACTCGACTGATAACTGTTGTTGTAGGCAAACTCGGCAAGTGGTAGGAACTCATCCCACGAACCACCAAAATCAATCACACAAGCTCGCAACATATCCTCCAAGATCTGAATAGTGCGCTCAGACTGTCCGTCTGTCTGGGGGTGAAATGCTGTACTCAACTCAACCCGTGTACCCATCTCTCGCTGAAATGCTCTCCAAAACTGAGAAGTGAACTGAGTACCCCTGTCGGATATGATAGACACTGGGACTCCATGCAACCGGACAATCTCTCGAATAAAGATCGCTGCCAACCGCTCCGATGAGTAGGTAGTACTAACTGGAATGAAGTGAGCCGACTTGGTCAGCCTATCCACAATCACCCATACATAATCAAACTTCCTCGCCGTCCGAGGGAGTCCAGTACCAAAGTCCATAGTGATCCTCTCCCATTTCCACTCAGGAATATCAATGCGCTGAAATACACCACCGGGCCTCTGATGCTCGTACTTAACCTGCTGACAATTGAGGCACCGTGCTACATGTCCGACAATGTCCATTTTCATCTTTCTCCACCAATAGTGCTGTTTCAAATCTTGATACATCTTAGCGGCTCCTGGATGGATAGAATACCGCGAGCTATGGGCCTCTTCCAGAATCAACTCACGAAGGCCATCAACATTGGGCACACATATCCGGCCCTGCATCCTCAATACGCCGTCACTATCAATGGTGACATCTCTAGCATCATCATGCCGAACTCTGTCCCTAAGGACAGCCAAATGTGGATCATCATACTGGCGCTCACGAATACGATCATATAGAGATGACCGAGATACAACACAAGCCAATACCCTGCTGGGCTCCGAAATATCTAACCTCACTAGCCGATTGGCTAGCACCTGAACATCATAAGCAAATGGTCTCTCCTCAGCTGGAATATATGCCAAGCTCCCCATACTGACCGCCTTCCGGCTCAAAGCATCGGCCACCACATTGGCCTTTCCCTGATGATATAATATAGTAATGTCATAATCCTTCAGCAACTCCAGCCATCTCCGCTGTCTCAAATTAAGGTCTTTCTGTTTGAACAAGTGCTGGAGACTACGATGGTCGGTATACACCTCACAAGCACACCGTACAAATAGTGCCTCCAAATCTTCAAGGCATGAACAATGGCGGCTAGCTCCAAGTCATGAACAAGATAGTTCTTCTCATGTGGCTTCAACTGCCGAGAAGCATAAGCAATCACCTTACCTTCCCGCATCAATACACAACCTATCCCCACTCTCGAGGCATCACAATAAACAGTATATGAACCTGAAGCTGATGGCAATACTAAAACTGGAGCTGTGGTCAAAGCTCTTGAGCTTCTGAAAGCTCTCCTCGCACTTATCCGACCACACGAATGGTGCACCCTTCTGGGTCAATTTAGTCAACGAAGAAGCAATGGATGAAAATCCCCGAACAAACCGGCGATAATATCCCGCCAAACCAAGAAAACTCCTAATCTCTGTAGCTGAGGACGGTCTAGGCCAACTCTACACCGCCTCTATCTTCTTCGGATCAACCTGAATACCATCACGAGACACCATATGTCCCATAAATGCTACGGACTCGAGCCAAAACTCGCACTTGGAGAATTTAGCATATAGCTTCTCCTCCCTCAATCTCTGCAACACAATACTCAAATGCTGAGCATGCTCCTCCTGACTACGGGAGTAGACTAGAATGTCATCAATGAACACAATCACAAATGAATCCAAATAGTGCCTGAACACACTGTTCATCAGATGCATAAATGCTGCTGGGGCGTTGGTCAGCCCAAACGATATCACAAGAAACTCATAATGACCATATCGGGTCCTAAATGCGGTCTTCATAATATCTGAGTCCCTGATCTTCAGCTGATGATAGCCTGAACGAAGATCGATCTTAGAAAACACCCTCGCACCCTGTAACCGATCAAACAAATCATCTATGCGCGGTAGAGGGTACTTGTTCTTCACTCTGTCACTTTGTTGCCTATAATCAATAATCGCATGGAACCATCTTTCTTTTTAACAAATAATACCGCCGCACCCCACGGGGACACACTAGGGCGGATGAAACCCTTATCCAGAAGCTCCTGAAGTTGCTCTTTCAGTTCTTTCAACTCAGCTGGTGCCATCCGATAAGGAGGAATGGATATAGGCTGAGTGCCCGGCACCAAGTCAATGCCAAAATCAATATCCCTGTCCGGCGGCATGCCCGGCAGGTCTGAGGGGAATACATCTGGGAAGTCCCTCACAACAGGTACAGAATCAATGCTAGGAGACTCGGCTCCCACATCTCTCACAAAAGCTAAGTACGATAAGCACCCTTTTTCAACCATCTTCTGAGCTTTTAAGAACGAAATAACACGGCTAGGGATGAAATTGGTCGAACCCCGCCACTCAATCTGAGAAATACCAGGAATGGCCAACGTAACTATCTTAGCATGACAGTCCAATATAGCATGGTACGGAGACAACCAGTCCATACCCAATATAACATCAAAGTCCACCATCCCCAACAATAACAAATCTGCCTGGGTCTCCAGACCCCCAATAGATATAACACAGGATCTATAGACATGATCCACAACGATCGTATCACCCACGGGGGTGGATACATGAACAGGTAAGTCAAGACTACCCCGAGTCGCACCCAAATAATGTGCAAAATAAGAGGACACGTAAGAATATGTGGACCCCGGATCAAATAGAACGAGGCATCTCTGTGACAGACGTGAAATGATACCCGTAATCACCGCATCGGAGGCAACTACATCACGCCCGTCGTAAGTGCATAGTAACCGTGCTCGGCCTCCACCAGTATCCCTCCTCGCCCTCGGGGCGACCACGAGAAGACCGACCTCCACCTTTACTAGACCGAGATGGTGCCGAAGACGAGGGCCGATCCCTCTGCTAAGTCCTCGTCCCTACGGAGTCGAGGGCACCGTCTCCTCACGTGGCCAAACTCACCACACTCATAACACGCACCCGGCGCCGGAGAGCGGGACCGAGCGGAACCCCTCGCCGCGTAAGAATCCTAGGCCGACGAAGCAGGTGCCGCACCCCGGGCCGGAAGCGGCACCAAGTCGATAACCGACCCCGGTGAAACCCCCGTCGACCACGACCATGCGAACCTCCGCTCGCTCCGGGCGGCCTGAATGAGAAGGTCCAGACGAGCGACCTCTCGCTCCGCCGGGAATGCCCTCGTAGATGGAGCACCACCGAAACCGCCAGAACCACGAGGCCTCTCGGCCTCCCGCTCCTCTCTCTCGGGCGACGATCCGCCTCAACGGAGCGTGCCATATCAACAACCTGCTCAAATGATGATGACAAAACTCTCTCTCCGGTCATAAGAATGCGGATAGAGTAGTTGAGGCCATCAATGAACCTCCCGATCCTCTCCCTATCATTAGGGATCATCCATGTGGCATGCCTAGCCAACCGTGTGAATCCGAGCTCATACTGGGTCACAGACATGTCGCCCTGAACCAACCACTCGAACTGGCGACGTAACTCCTCGCGACGAGACCGAGGTACATATTTCTCTAGAAAGAGAGTAGAGAACTGCTGCCATGTGAGAGGTGCTGCTCTTGCAGCCTACGCCTCTCAAACTCCTCCCACCAATCAAATGCGGGACCAGTGAACTGGAAGGTAGTAAATGAAACTCCGCCGGACTCAAGAATACCAGCCGTCCACAACATCCTCTGACACTTGTCCAAGAAACCCCGGGCATCCTCGCCCTCAACGCCACCGAAATGGGGTGGCCGAAGTCTACCAAATCTCTCAAGACGACGCCGCTCGTCATCCGGCATAACCCGAACCATATGCTTTGGAGCTGGAGCCGGTGCAGCTGGAGGAATAACCGTGCAACCACCCGAGCGGAACCGCTCTCGCGTCCGAAGTCACCGAACAACCGGTCGTGCGTGCGAGCCGCAGTGGTCCGCCGTCCACCCCCCGACCGAGATGTCGCTCAGCAGCGGTAGCCGAAACTACCTCGAGCCAAACCGGAACACACCGATAATATCCGAGCAAGTGGTCTCCCGAAGACCGGAATAGCAATAGACACAGCTCCGGCCTCGAACCGGGGCCGCCGAGCATCAACCACCTGGGGTCGCTCCCGAACCGGTACAACAAAGCGGGTCGACTCGGCACCGCCTCGCCCGCCCTACCTCTACCTCTAGCACGACCACGCCCACGACCTCTAACAGGTGGCAACGGAGGTCGTCCACCTCGTCCCGATGCTCGCGTTCTCGCCATCTGCGAGAGAATAGAATATGGAAGTTCAGTTCTCAGAACAACAAGATCGCACGACACAGTTCAAGAAAAGTGAAGTTTTCCTAAAGGTTCGCAGCCTCCCGAGGATAAGTACAGGCGTCCCCGTACCGATCCACAAGACTCTAGGCTCAAGACTCATGAGGCCTAGTAAACCTAGGCTTTGATACCAACTTGTCACGACCCCAAATCTGGTCGTGATGGCGCCCAACACATTGCTAAGCCAGCCTGACCAATCAATATAAACAACGGAGCTTAGAAGCTCTCTTTAGCCCATTTAAGCATATTAATTCACGAAGCAACAACGATACATATAACGAAAACGGGAACCAAGTCCCATAATACATTAACTCCCATAGACCAAGGGTCAAGAGTCATGAGCCTCTACTGAACATGAGTGTATAAAGGTTTACAAGATACCAAGTGCGGAAAGAAAAGTCAATTCAAAATCAAGAGACAGTAAGAAGGAATATCGGGTCCTGCGGACTCTGCACCTACCTCGAATATCCACAAATGTCGCCTCGCACAGCTACCGGATCACTGCTGAGAGGTACCTGGATCTGCACACAAGGTGCAGGGAGTAAAATGAGTACTGCCAGACTCAGTGGTAATAAACAAGGGTAAGACAATGCAGATAAGAAATCCGCAATAAAGCACTATGTAAAGTCGTAATCAAATACCCCGTCACAGAATCGATATCAACTCTACAAGAACTCAATAAGTACCAAAGAAACAAGATAACAGCTAGCAGGATGTAGCTAAACGCAACGCAATGCATGATATGACCGCTACGCGTAGCCTAGCTCCGATCCAATTTGGGTACCCGTGCTCACCGTGGGGTTTCAGACTCCGGAGCTCCTGCAGCTCCAAGCACAATATCACCGTGGCGTGCAGTCCGATCCAACATATATATCTGCACGCGCGCAGCTCCGATCCACTACCAGTCAACTAATATGCAAATACAGCCTCGCAGGCTCAAAAGTAGTTTTGAAAACATCTTTTATCATTTTTCAGTTGAAAACAGTAATATCAAGTTCCAGAGATTGGAAATAGCATGATAACAGAAATAGCTGCGGACTGGTAGTAAACTAGCATGTCAATATCACAAGACTATGATAACGATCCTCGCGGGATTCAATAACTGGCTCACAGCCCACAAGTATACTCAACCGTCCAAGAAGGAGGTTCAACGGCTCAAGGGTAGCCAATATCACAATATATTATGCAACCATCCGAGAAGGAGGTTCGACGGCTCAAGAATAGCCTAATATCATAATAAAGTATCAACAAGTCTGACTAAGCCATAGTCCCCAATCACAATCGACCCCGCACTCACAAGAGAGTACGTGTCTCGCCGCTATACAACGTCACAAAGTGGTATACCGGGGTTTCGAACCCGCCGGTCATCACCCACATCTATTACTCACCTCAATACCGCGCGACGACTACTCCGCAATGTCCTTGCCACGAGAATCAAGCTCCGCGCGCGTAGAATCTGATCAAATACAGTAGAAATACACAAATTAGGCCAACGGGACGACACCCAATCAATACAACTCAATTTACATCAAAATTTCCAAAGTTGTCAAAACCCGACTTTCGGTACGCTTCTCGAAAAATTACAAAAGTCACATATTCGGAACCCTCATCTCGATACGAGTCTAAGCATATCAATTTTACCAAATTCGACTCCATTTGCCCATTCAAAACCTTGATTTTCTAAAGTTCAAGCCTAGGGCTAAATCCTCCATAAATTACCCCAAATTCCTCCATTTTCATGATATAATTGCATAATATTACCAATACTAATCATAGTTTAAGTCCATAGTTGATTACCCGATGATTTCCTTGCGTTTCTCTTCAATATCGCCCAAATCACCTCTAAAGCCGAGACCCAAATGTGTGAAATGTGTTCTGAATTTTTTTAACTTCTGATACACTTAACTCACTGCGATTTTCGCTTCTGCAGACCATTTTCCGCCCCTGCGGAACCGCTTCTGCGACCAACTGGTCGCTTCTGCGAACCCAGGCCTATTTGGCCAATTCCGCTCCTGCGATCCATGAGCCGCCCCTGCGCGTCCGCTTCTGCGGAATTTCTTCCGCCCCTGCGGTCCTTTCCGCCTCTGCGATCAAGAGTCCGCTCATGCGGACTCGCCTATGCGGTCAAGAATCCGCTTCTGCGGACTTTCCCCTTACTCATCAAGTCCGCTTCTGCGGTCACCCACTCGCACCAGCGACGCCGCTTCAGCGGAAAAGATTCCGCTTCTGCGATGCCAAGCGCTCCTGCGCCCCCTCGTCCGCTTCTGCGGACTCGCTCCTGCGCCCCCATTTCCGCAGGAGCGAAAACAACAGAACCAGAACACAAGTCTGCAGTTTTTCCACATTTTCTCCCGTTTAGCCATCCGAAAACACCCCGAGGCCCCCGGGACCTCATCCAAACACACCAACACATCTTACTACCTTATTCGAACTTGCTCAAATCCTCAAAACACGTCTAACAACATCAAAACCCATAATTCGCATCGAATTCAAGCCTAAATTCCTTAAAACATTCCGAATTACACAATCAATCAAAAACCCGACTAAACAACGTCCGAATGACCTGAAATTTTGCAGGCACATCCAAAATCACATAACGAAGCTACTGCAACTGTCGAAATTCCATTCCGACCCCCGGATCAAAATCTCACCTACCGTTCGGATTTTACCAAAATTCAACCTTAGCCAATTCAAGCCTATTTCTACATCGGGCCTCCAAATTCAATTCCGATCGCTCCCCTAAGTCACAAATCACCTCCCGGAACTAACCGAATCATCAGAATCCGATTCCGAGCCCTCTAACCAAATAGTCAACTTCGGGTTGACTTTCTTTATTCAAGTTTCCTTCACAAAGGCTATATGCCTCATTTCCAATCCCAATCACTCCTAACTCACCCGATAGACTCTAACACTGATATAAAATCATAAAACATGTATTTACAACATAACGGGGTGGTAATTCTTGTGACGACGGGCCGGGTCGTCACAGGATCATGCCCATATTTTACCCAATTCATATTTTACCCAATCCATATTTTACCCAACCCATATTTTACCCATATTAATATGGGCAGGTTATAATCCAACCCGTTTTTGTCCAACCTTTTTTAACCCGCCCAAATCCGACCCAATCCGTCCATTTGTCACCACTAATCCTTACCACACAGTATTTCATTAATTCACTTAAACATGAATACATAGTAAATGAACAATACTGATGCCACATCAAGCAAAAACAAAAGCTCTCTAAACCAATTTTCTATCTACGACAGGGACAAAGTGAGCAAACAAAAATGAATGAAATCACTTCTCCCGTAGTACAATATTGCATCCCAACCAACATTATTAGATCCTGTTACCCACTAATAGTGAACCCAAATTCTTTAGTTTTCAACTCAACCAAACCCAAGTGATAGAATCAAATCAATAAAACCAGAGAAAAGTTAATGCTAATAAACAAATTGATATTGAATCATGACGGAACCACAAGAAAGCTTGCTCTGAACTATAAACAATAAGATATCACTAACAATGTCAACATAAATCTCATTTAAAATAGCATATCTACATTAGAGAAAACAGTACCTTGATTTTCAAAGGAAAATAACTGATCTCAACAGAACAAATGAGGAAGAGAATGCGCGGAGCTCAACTACCAGTACGAGCCAAAAATCAGCAAAATCGAACAACAATCTGAATCGAACTTCTCATTCAACGTTGCTGAAATTGCCTCCAACCTAAACAACAATAAAAATCCCAATAGAGGTCTGAACAGAAGAGAAATTTTAGCAGCAATGAACAGCGAAAAATAGCCCCAAACCAGAGGAAGAAAGAGTTCAAAACCTAGGCAAATCCATTCGAAATCATCAACAATCATACTAGCTTTGATTGTGAATTATTTGAATCCGAAATAACCTATTAGAATTCCACTGTTCGTCCTTCTTTTCCTTGAAGATGAAGGATTCTGCCATTTTTAATGCATTTTGATAAGTTTTTTCAATGTGTGTGTATGTGGGCTGAAGTGATAATGGAGAAGAAAGAGAGGGGAAATAGCTGGGATGGAAAATGGAGAGGGGTCACGCTTTTTGCGTGTCTCCAGCTTAGGGGTAAAGGATCTAGTCCATAAGCTTAGTTCTAGGTTTATTAAAAGGGTGAATTTTGGGTCTGGCGGGTCGGGTCGAGTCAGGTAGACGGGTTTGGGTAGGAAAATTGGGCTGGTTAGAGGGGATGTGGGCTGGCAATTTTAGAATTGGTTTGGGTATGGGCCAACCCAAAAAGGCTGTTTTCTTAATTCCTTTTTCTTTTCTTTTCTTTTCTTATTATTTAATTAAAAATCCTAAAAATTAATGTCCTAGATTATCTCAAAATTTAAAATTAAACTAATAAACATAATTATAAACAATACTCAATTCTAAATTAAAAGAGAAAAAATCAATAAGCTAAAAACTAAAAATTAAAAGACAAAAATGTAAAAATGAGCTATTTGTTTTGCGATTTTTGAATGTCTATAAAACAAATACTTGCTTATTAATTCTAAAAATATAAAAACAAGCCCTAAATGCAATACTTGATATTTTGGTAATTTTTTCATGATTTTAATAGAGCTTATACATGCACAAAAATGCAAATAATTAAATAAAAATCCTACAACATCCTATAAATGGCAAATAATTGGAAAAAGTCTATTTTATTTGATTTTATAAGAGTATTTCATATAGGGCAAAGTTCATGTGCTTACACCCCATATTATGCTGCACTTTGCGTGTTTCGACAATACAATGGCTATTTTTTAATAACTTTATAAATGTTGGCTATAATTCGAATAGCAGTTCGAAAACTGATTAAGCCCATACTATTTGCACAGTGGGATGTCAATGGACCTTCTAGATATATGTCTTTGTAGTTTAGAGTCACCAATGCACAGATAGTCATTTTTTGGGGATGTTACTTAAAGGTTAATTTATTTTGTCCTAAAATTTAAACTATAAATATTAACTTCAAAACTTCAGGATATTTTTGTCCTAAAATTTTGAACTGGAGAACTAAAATTCAGGATGCAACACTTTAGAGTGGCTACCGATGTCATTTCCACCAGTTTAGTTCCCATAAGTTACAGAATTTTATTGGCCTTACGACATGTCCAGTGTGTCAGATTTCTCTGAAATTTGGGCTTTGTTGTTCCGCTTGATGAGAAAGGCGTGTTACTTCACTAGCATAGGGTTAGGAAGCCAGGACCGGGCCTAAATGGGCCTCGTGGGCTGGTCCTAAGTAGGATCAGGTTTCATGGGTCGGACCTAAATGAGCGTGAGATTTTGTAACCAACCTGGGGCCAAGACCACTAACAAATGGTCCCGGAATAAGTGGGCCGGCCCCGGGCCTATGTGGGCCTGGCCTATTTAAAAAAAATTATCTAAGGCAGTTTCTTGTAAATTATATAACTTATATATATATGGGCCTACGTGGGCCTGGCCTATTTTATTTTATTTTTTTATTTAAGGTATTTTCTTGTAAATTATATTATATAATTGGGTCTTAAATGTTTTAATACAAATTTAAAACACAAACTATTGTAAAGAGATATTCAAAGGAATGCGTTATAATTTTTATTATTATGACATTAACAAAACACGACAGTATCTTTCTTAGTACCTTCCCCCGACCCTCCCCCTCTCCCCCAATGGAATGAGCACAACAATGTACTAATACCACCATTGAGAAGAAAAAAAAACTAATCAAGATGTGCCAAAATACAAGTTACATATTAATTTTACATGGTATCTCTTACAAATTCATAAATCATTCAAGGTTCGGAGGAACTTCTGTTGGTGGTGGCGGAAAAGAAGCTTGTTTATCACCTCTTCCGGGCGAAGTTGCATCCTCTGCAAGTTCAGCTAGCATTTCTGTCATGACCCCAAAACCCGGTCGTGATGGCGCTCAGCACATTGCTAGGCCAGCCTGACCAATCAACTATAACTCAGAGCTATTAGCTCGCACTTTACCCTTTTAAAGCATAACTAATGAGAATATAATGAAAATAATATCCAACACATCGGGATTAGACATCCCAAAATCATTATAAATCTCCCACCGAATCAGGAGTCATAAGTCATGAGCCTCTACCTAAATATAGCTGTGATAGTTGTCACGACCCTAGTTTACCAATCGTGAACCTGTCATGACGGCACCTAGTCCCCGCGACTAGGTAAGCCTAACACATTGCGGAATATACAAGTTTATGAACTTTAAACAAGTATAGCGGAAAAACGATATAAATAGGAATGTAATCCGTGCCGCTTGGCACATACACTCGTCAAACACACTGTATAAAATAGGAATGTAATCCGTGCTGCTTGGCACATACACTCGTCAAAAGGGAGAGTACAACCGTGGCTCTATACATCAAGAGTATCTAAAAACAACGAAATGAGGGAAAATATCTACTTTCACTATTAGAATAGAAGGAGGGCCTCCGGATCCGCGGACGTAGCAGATCATACCTCGAGGTCTCCAAATGTGCTGCCGAATCACCTAGTATGAGCATGTCCCGATGTACCTGGATTTGCACAACAAAAGTGTGTAGAAGAGTAGCATGAGTACACCACGGCAGTACTCAGTAAGTGCCAAGCCTAACCTCGATGGAGTAGTGACGAGAAAGGTGAGGGCCCTACTGAGAGAAACAACAACATAATAATCAACAGTAATAAGCAGAAATATGTGAGAATAAATCTGAAGTAACATCAATAAGGTAATTACTACAACAAACTACGAATAACTAACTACAAGTAACCAACTCAACAAAACTCAAACCAGTAAGTCCAGGACCTGTGGGAATCGAACCCACAGTCCCACTCTATAATCAACAATCCAGGAGCTACGTGAATTTAACCCGCAGTCCCAATAACAGTATCTCTGGGTCTCCGATAATCGAACTCGTAGCCCATGTCTCAATACCTCGGGATGTATCTCAATGATCTCAGGATCTTCGGGAATCGAACCCACAGTCCATATCTCAATAATATATCAATAAACTCCGGGTCTCCAGGAATCGAACCACGCAACCCTTGGATCTCCGGGAATCGAACCCGCAGTCCACAAACAATACCACTCCGTATCTTTGGGAATCGAACCCACAACCCTGGGATTTCCGGGAATCGAACCCGCAGTCCACAATCACAACAAATAAGGAATACGCATAGAGGAAATATAATATGCTTAACTACAACTTCACTGAGAACTAGTGCCAACAATTACCAAGAAGTTCGAGTAGACAATTAGGCAATTAGACAGATAAATCCTATCTAATCATGCTTTCCTAACAAATACCAGGTAAATGTCACAATTTAATCAACTAAGAACAGGAATATCATGAATTGGACAATTCAAGTAAAGTGAGTTACAACAACCAGCGCATGTACATGCCCGTCACCTCGCGTACAAGGCATTTAAACTATCACATAATATCCTAGGGGTGAAGGTTCCCCCACACGAGGTTAGACAAGCCACTTACCTCGACTCCAGTACAAAACCGCTAAGAGACAACTCTCTTGCCGTGAATGTCGGCCTCCACATGTGTAGTATCTGATAAAAATCAATAGAATCACATCAAAATAGGCCAATTGGGCATTACCCAATCAAAATAATTCAAAATACACCAAAACCCACAAGTTGCCAAAACCCGACTTTCGGTACGCTTCTCGAAAAATTACGAAAATTATATATTCGGTTTCTTATCTCAACACGAGTCCGTGCATAAAAAAATTATCAAAATCGGACTCCGTTTGCCCATTCAAATTAATGATTTTCTATAATTTAGGCCTAGGGCTAAAACCCACCTTTAATCTTCCATTTACAGAGAAATAACCAAGGATTTCATGATAAAATGCTGTAATTAGGCCACAAAACTTACCTCCGGCGAACACCCGATGATTCCCAGCAATCCCCCGTGAGTCTCTCTCTCTAGAACTCAAAATTTGTGTTTTGGATGTGAAACCCGCGACTACACTAGTTCTGCAATTCAATTTCACTGCCAGACACATTTGCTCTACGCGTCCGCGAAGGTCCTCACGCGTCCGCGATGGCCTGCTCAAGTTACCCTTCGCGAACGCGACGCTCCCCGCGCGTCCTCGAAGCACAAATTCTCCAGCGTCGGATTTCACTTCTACGCGAACACGACATCAGGTCACGTGAACGCGAAGCTGACTCTTCCCCTTCTACGCGTTCGCGACTTCAAGTCACGCGAACGTGAAGCATCACCCCACACCGCCTACGCGAACGTGTAGGTCTTCACGCGAACGCGACGCTTTGGCCTGCCTAGCCTAGGCGAACGTGACCGCCTTCACGCGAACGCGAAGGCCAAATCTCTGCTGCACTGACCTACAATTTTCTGCAGGTTTTTCCAAGTTCCAAATGCCCGGTTAATGGTCCGAATTCATCCCGAGGCCCTCGGGACCTCAACAAAAACCACCAACACACTCCAAAACATTATACGGACTTGTTCCAATCATAAAAACACCATCCTAAACATCAAAATCTCCATTTTCACACGGATTCAAGCCTAAGTTTCTTCAAAACTTCTGAAATCAACATTCAATCAAAAACCCAACCAAACAACATCCGAATGACCTGAAAATTTGCGGACATATCAAAAATCACATAACGAAGCTACAGAAATTGTCGGAATTCCATTCCGACCACCAGATCAAAATCTCACATGTCGTTCGGATTTCGCCAAAATTTCAAACTTCGGCATTTCAAGCCTAATTGAGCTACAGACCTCCAAAATACATTCTAAACGCACTCCCATCTCTGAAATCACCTAACGGAGATAATGGAACCATCGGATTTCGGTTTCGAGATCATCTTAACACTGTTCCGACTACGGGCCATTTTCTAACTATAAAGCTCCCATTTAGGGACTAAGTGTCCCAAAACACTCCAAATTCCAGAACCGACCCTCCCGACAAACCACAATAGCAGAAATGAACTTATGGGAACAGTTAGATGGGGGTTCGAGGCATAAATTTCAAAAATGACCGGCCGGGTCGTTACATCTTCCCACACTTAAAAGATTTGTTCGTCCTCGAATGAGCATAGAAAACATACCTGGAGTGGTGAAGAGATGAGGGTACTGGTTGCGCATATCCTGCTCGGTCTCCCAAGTCACCTCTTTGACCGGCTGACCCCGCCACTTCACCTTTACTGAAGCGATGTTCTTTGACCTTAGCTTCCTGACTTGCCTGGCTAGTATGGCCACTGGCTCCTCAACATAAGACAGATCCTAGTCTAGCTAAACAGAAGTGAAATCCAACACATGTGACGGGTTACCATGGTATCTCCGGGGCATAGAGACATGAAACACTGGATGGACCCTAGCTAGGCTGGGAGGTAAGGCCAGCTCCTAAGCAACCTCCCCAATACGCCTCAACTCTCAAAAGGGCCAATAAAATCTCGGACTCAGTTGAGCACATTAGCCTAATATAATCTGAAGATATTCCCTCTTGTTCAAAAAATTAAGTCTTAGAGCCTAATTCCAACATCCGAAATTCTATGTCAGGCCTGTTTTCATCAAAAGATCACCCAATATTCCTCAAACGCCGTCCTCAAACATGACTGCATAACCTTGCTGTATTCTTACCTTGCAACTCAAAATCCACAGGACCACGATAATATTTTTTGACCAAATTAGCCAAAAAAAAATTCAACGAATCAGATGCTCCCATTGCACCTCATGATCTACATAGGTCTCGTTCTAACTTTGACAATACTGACACGACAGAAGAGATGTGCCGATATCCATAACCAACTACTAAATCAACAATTCATTGGGTCTATACTCATGACAAGATCCATTAGCTTGTCCTAAACCAGAGGATGATCCTTTCCTCTATAATATACTTCATATAATCAGTTTCCACTGACCCCAAATCCCATAATCTCATCTGACCCGGTACGAACTGCTTAGGCGATAAGCCACCTCAGACATAATCAAAAGTCCTACAAGAGGACACAATGTGTCATTAGGCCATTAATTCATACGTGATACAAAAGGAAGGCGAATACTAGAGAGAACTATTCAACTCTCACACTAACATGGACTTCCTCAGAAAAATAGGAAACAGAACACATAAAAGCAATTATGGACACTGAAATAAACATCACACCGTTGCGGCGTGCAACCCGATCCCAACAATATACCCATGGCCAGCATGCCACCCGATCCAAACAATATAACCATGGCGGCGTGCCACCCGACCCAAACAACATAACCATGGCGGCGTGGCACCCGATCCAAACAACATAACCATGGCGGCGTGCCACCCGATCCAAACAACATAACCATGGCGGCGTGCCACCCGATACAAACAACATAACCATGGCGGCGTGCCACCCGATCCAAACAACATAACCATGGCGGCGTGCCACCCGTTCCCTATATAAAACTCACACAAGGAGCCATATGTCGAGCTGAATAGCTCATCGCATCAAAATACTGAATATCGATCATAAGCACACTAAGGTGCATGATATCAGTCACAAGGAAATATATAGCGCTATAGGCTACAAACTCAAGCACAACCGAGGTGCGATATATGATCTAAGTCTCAAGAGCCATCATGCTCATATAACATCACCGCTGAGCGGAACCTCAACACATAAGGAACTTACCAAGCCGTCTCACAACTCATACGGCGCAATATATCTTTACATGAATTAACTAACCGCGAAATAAGACCGCGACGTTCATCACGCGATCGCGTATCCCAAAATCTCAGGCCACTATTTTCCTTCAACGCGAACTCATTCAGTACCTTGCGAACGCGTACCTCTAACATTTTCCTCTACGCGATTGCATCAGCCTCTTCGCGATCGCATAGGCTAAAATTTCCAAGTCCACATTTTTCTTCTACGCGATCACATTCACCACCTATGTGATTGCGATGGGTTAATTTCCTGCAACTTTATAGCAGCAATTCAGCTATGCTATTTAACACAAAATGGTTCGTTTGGGCCCCCGAATTCATCTTCAGGCCCCCGGGACCCCAACAAAAACCACTAAACTATCCCAAAACACGATACGAACTTGCTCCAATCATAAAAACACACCCTAAAACACGAAAATCATCGAATCAAAGTGAATTCAAGCCTAAGTTTCAACTAGAACTTCTTAAACCAACATCCAATCAAAAACCCGACCAAACGATGTCCGAATGACCTAAAAATTTGCAGGCATATCCAAAATCACCTAACGGAGTTACTACAACTGTCGGAATTCCACTCCGAATTCCAGATAAAAATCTCACCTACTGTTGGATTTCGCCAGAATTCAATCTTAGCGAATTCAAGCCTAAAACTACACCAGACCTCCAAATTAAATTCTGATTGCTCTCATAAGCCACAAATGACCTTCCGGAGCTTACCGAATCATCAGAATTCGATTCCAAGCTCTTTAACTCACAAATCAACATATGGTTGACTTTTCCCAACTATGCCTTCTCCTAAGAGACTATTTGTCTCATTCCAACCTAAACGATCCGAATTGACTCAAACTCACCAAACATACATGTTAAAACATGAACAAGTATATAACGGAGAAAACGGGGTGATAACTCATATGATGATGGGTCGGGTCATCACATTCTCCCCAACTTAAGCAAATGCTCATCCTTGAGTGGACCCAGAGTTGTACTAGATGGAACACAATGGCTGAATGACCTTACCAAGCATATACTCGGGGTGACACCCGAACCAACTGCAACAGCCCATACTCGCCACTCCCGATAAGACCATATGATGTGCTACACCACCCAAACACTCGAGGTGATGGCATCTACCCATAGCAATTGCCTGCAATAACCAAATACCAAGAGAAGAATCTTTTTTATTAGCTAAATCTTATTCCAACACACTAATATACTGCCCACGACAACCGAAACACATGATATATCGAATCCATCTCTCAAGTCAAACATTCATGAATTCCATTTCTCTTTTGACTGATACCACAAAAGTTCTCGGAGCTAAACCTCAATATCACCTTTCTAACCAGCTGAAATCGCATATGTTTGCATTTAATATTAACTCCAACGGTCCTTTCGATTGTAATACACTGCACTGGTGATATGACACCTCAATATCAGCCTAAGCCGCGACGAGCACAACACAGGCTCCAATAAGAAGCGTCTGATCAAACAACTGACTCAAACAAAAGAATCGTAGTTCAATTCCTCTATATCATTATAACATAGAACTGAGATCCCGTCTCACCTCATTGAGTACCCGAATCCTCCTCGAAAGGTCATAACATCACGTGGCCTTTCCACGACTTACGATTCTATCCAAACACTATTACTCATGAAGCACCTCAAGTCGCCATGCTTAAAACGGTCATCCACACACATATTTAGGTCTGAACTCAAGCAATCAATCATACCCGCGGTGATACAATTAATATATGCTATCAAATCCTGAAGGACACGACCGATGTGCTATTCCCCGTGCGATACCCAATACGGACTATTCCTTAGAAACTAGGAAGTATTGTATACAAGGTAACATATAAGAAACTATATTTTCCACATCTCACTATTGCGGAGCGCAACCCGCTCCAATGACATACCCGTGGTGGTGTGCCACCCGATCCAGATACCATACCTTTGGCAGCGTGCCACCCGATCCAAATAACCCATGGTGGTGTGCCACCCAATCCACATAAAGCTCTCGCAAAAGAAATACACATCAGGTCAAGTTGCTCATTACAGTAAACATATATATATATATATATATATATAGCCTCAAGCTCGGCCACAAGAAATGCATCCGACAAAGTTCCTCAATACTGAAATTGAATCAATGGTAGATATCTCTACACTGACATCCACCACGAAGGCTCAACTGACAAAGCAAATACCTACCAGCCATCCGCTGGCCCTAGGGTACAACTACCCTACTAGAACATAATCTGATGCACTCTGCTACGCAATTTTGTGGCATTTTATAACATAGTCCATATCACATTAGTCTAGACAACGAGTCTGCAATCAAATATCATCACCCAAATTCATCATATCAAGCAAAGAGAGAGCCACTAGTGCTTCCAATTTCCCACAACCGCTAAACGGTGCCGGTACACACGATATACAACTACTGCGTAGGTGGATTACGAGAACTACTAGCCCCCAACACATATATAACACATGAGTCACTATACCCGACTCCACACTCCACCGTACAAGTACATAACACACATCAAGCATCCATACATACCACAAAAGCCATTCAAAAATTTCACTATGCCATCAACGACTCAATTACTACAATCGATCCAACAAGAGAATACCGCAATACCACAGGATATTATCAGCTTACATTACCTTGCCCTTTTTGAACATATACCCTGCCAAATCACTAGAATAGCAGTACCATTTTTCTGTAATCACCAGAGAGATCGATTCTTAAATTATCTGCAGCTGCCCGCACTGCTCCAGAATTCTAATGACTTACCATTATATTATGAACTGAACCCAAACCTTGAACATGTCATATCAACTTTTCATAGCATATCACATATACCATACCATACTAAGATAACATGAGAATTTCTATTCCTATCCTACGCCGCAGACATCGATGCACTCAACTATTCAAGGACTTTCATGATCCCATGTAGAAGAAAAATTATTACACATTCCAAGTTTCGCATACCAACATGAGATATACACATTTTCAAACCACGTTAAAACACATCACGAACTTTTCTGCCAATTCCATTGCACAAACTAAACTGCCAGGACTGAGTATTTCTACCCACATCAAGCTATGCAACTGCCAGCACTCAAGAGCTTTGTTGCCCAATACCTGCAAGACTCATTACATCAAACACATACCAGGAATTAATCGTATCCTTGTTATATTGTTTCGGTTTATTGACAAGTCATCCTATTTACCCAATTTCCTTTCTGATTCATCTTTAATTTATTATTAGCCTTTACTGTAATGCCACAATACCTCAACTCAGGTTACCACACAAGACTTATACATAAGACCACACGGTCTAGGACCCATAGGCCACTGAATACTTGCTCAGATGATTCCTAAAAGTACCACATTCTACAATACTTTATTTTGAAGAGCTTCATGCGATTCGAAATTCGTTATCATTACCTTCCAATACGGATACATAGAATTCCATAATTAACATAACATACCACAAGTCTCGATTTCTTCTAATGAAGCCACAATCTTTAGCCACATACACAATCTTAAGACACATGACTGTTACATGCAAACTCTTGAACACCGCAAAACCATTCTCAGGCGTCATTCCCCCTTATTAAATTGTAATTGAACTGTCTTATTAAACAGAACCACTCGTTCTTTGTTAGAACTCTGACACCGCATAACATGATTACATACATATACAAATAGCTATCTTTCTTTTCTATACACCGAGCATTCTCTATCAACATTAGTTCAGAACATCCTAATATTTCTTCCTATCAATGAAGCACCATATACCCTTCATCAAAATTTCCCAACAAACCTAAAGACAGAACCAACATAGTATACAACAGTGCAATTAGTTAATTAATAGCAACCTCCCCAACTTGGCTCAAAGCCATATATCAAAGCACCTTTAACCACTCATAGCATTCTTACTCAAATGATACCACAATGTTATAATGATATTAGACTCGAGTCATTTACAAGATTTGACAGAGACTCGAATCATCAGAACCCTTAACTCTTCTGCAGTTCTTGCATTTATACACACACAACCATTCAACCCACTCTTTATGTGACAAAACCTTTTCGACGTCCCAAATTTTCCAGAAATTTCGACAGAGTTTCCTTTGTAATTGGCCTACCCACCTGCCAGAGAATCACCAAAACCATCCTAACAATACATCGGCAACTTGACAAGACATCATAATGTATATCAACAACATTAGATCTTTCTGAGTCTGAACTTATACTACCACACGTAATGCACTTTACCTTTCTACTAAGAGACATGAACATATTCACCACGCATATAGCTAGGGGCTACACAATGGATCACAATACGAGTCTAATAGCTAACAGCTCATCCATATCAAGCTGTCATTTCCATAATTTGGGACAATACTGGTCATATAAATATCATAATACCAGCTCACAGAATCAGCACTGTGGTGCTCAAGTCACAGACAAAGATCCGGCCTTAAGTCCTCCCGACTGGCCCAACATAAACTCACGGAGATCATATCTCACCCTTCAATCAGGGAATCACAAGCCATCAAGGCAATTATATTACTGAGCGTTCGAGTGCGCGTACAGGCGTATGGAAGGAATTTCAAGAATTACATCTCAAGCTGAATCAAGTACGCACGATAAGAATTTCAAGATTGTGAAGTGTTTCCTAAAAGGTTTGTAGCTTCCCGAGGATAAGAACAGGCGTCCCCGTACTGATCCACGAGACTCTACCAACCGGCTCATGACTCATGAGGCCTAGTAACCTAGGCTCTGATACCAACTTGTCACGACCCCAAAACCCGGTCGTGATGGCGCCCAGCACATTGCTAGGCCAGCCCGACCAATAAACTATAACTCAGAGCTATCATCTCTCACTTTACCCCTTTTAAGCATAACTAATGAGAATATAATGAAAATAATATCCAACATATCGGGATTAGACATCCCAAAACCAGTAAAAAACTCCCACTGAATCAGGAGTCATAAGTCATGAGCCTCTATCAGAGTATATAGCTATGATAGTGTATACAACTGTGCGCAAGTACAGATTAGACTAAGAAAATGAAGAAAGATTGGAGAGTCAGGTCCTGTGGACGCTGACAGCTACCTTGACTGTCCAAGTAAAGTTCTCCGAGTAGATGTGGTCTCAGCTCTACTGTAATGTACCTGGATCTGCACACAAGGTGCAGGGAGTCGAGTGTGAGTACTTCTAACTCAGCGGTAATAAAAGTAAATAATGCTGAGGAAAAAAAAACCACATAAAGTAATATCTTAAGCTGTATAACATAGAACTGTCTTTAAACTACGATACGCTATCATTTTATTCCTTTTCAGCATATATGAGTAGATTACTTAGAATTCTTTTTTTAACATCTTTTCCTTTCATTATGACAACTCAATACCTGGTACAATCTCAGACAGTGCAAGTCTGCACTCAAATCAGCTCCTTGGGCTCAACACTCCTTAACAGTTTCCACCAGGGGATCTGGTCAATAAGGAAAATAATGCAAGTATGCTAGTAATGTATGAGTGCTAAATATTATGCCACGTAGTATAAGTAAACCAATGTATGTATGCCATGCAATGCATATGACGCTGTGGCGTACAACCCGATCCATGCAAAGGGGCCCGCACTCACTGTGGGGGTTCAGACTCCGTAGGGGCTCCTACAGCCAAGCACAATATCAATATCACTCCTGCTGCGGTGTGCAGCCCGATCCATATACTACTGCGGCGTGCAGTCCGATCCATGCAATATGCTACTGCGGCGTGCAGTCCGATCCATGCATGTATATGCATATGCTCACATATCACTCGAGGCTTGAAGGCCTCCTCACATAAACCGTCATGCCCTCACATATGGCCCTCAGCCCCAATCGGTCCAACGAGTAATCAAAAATCCCCTCGGGCAATAGTATCATGTTAGCTCACAGCTAAAAATGTCAGCAAGACCTTGTTCAAGTTTTTCGAATCTTATAAAAATGCTGAGTAGAAAAATACCATTTGAAAACCTTAGATTAAGATAAAAATATACACAGTATTATCAAGATAGTATACTAACCCCTGAAAGATTCAGATAATCGGCACGAAGCACAAAACATGCTAATTAGTCCAATTCCTGATAATTAACATCTTTGCTAGGGTGTCAATTCAATTTCAATCAATTAGGTATTATTATTTATTAAGTGGGACGAACTAAGTCACAATCCCCAATGGTGCTCTACCCCACGCCCATTATCCGACGTGCAAGTTACCTCAATACAACACTAGGATGTGCAAGTCCGGGGTATACTAACCCTCAATACATCATTTACAATTATTACCCACCTCGATCCGGAGAAAACTCAAGCCCGCGATGCCTTAGCTCCTCATACCAGCATCCACGCACGTCAAAACTAGCTAAATTCAGTACAAATATATCAAAATAGGCTAATTGAACAACACCTAATCGAAAACAATCAAATTACCTGAAAAACCATAAAGTTTCCAAAACCCGAATTTCGGTACGCTTCTCGAAAAATTACAAAAGTTACATTTTCAGAATCTTTATCTTAACATGAGTCCATACATATAAAGCTTATCAAAATCGGACTCCGTTTGCCTATTGAAATCGATGATTTACCATAGCCCAGTTATAGGGCAAAAATCCCTCATTAATCCTTCCATTTATAGCGAAATAAATGAAGATTCTAAGATTAAATCGTATTTAGACCTTAAAGCTTACCTCCAAGGGTTTCCCTACGAAATCCCCTTCGAATTCTATCTATTTGCTCTCAATGTAGTGCAAAAACGGAGGAAATAATGAAACCCTCGCGACTGATATGGATTATATCTGATTCTGTCCGACAATTAATTTACCTTATGCGATCGAGACCTCTAGCACACGATCGTGATGCACAACTTATAGGTCTCACTCGATCGCGACTTCCATCACGCGATTGCGTATCACAAAATCTCAGGCCACCATTTTCTTTCTACGCAAACGCGTTCAGTACCCTACGAACGCGTATCTCTAACGTTTTCCTCTACGCGATCGCATCAGCCTCTTCGCGATCGCATAGGCTAAACTTTCCAGGTCCACATTTTTCTTCTACGTGATCACGTTCACCACCTACGCGATCGCGATGGGTTAATTTCCTGCAACTTTATAGCAGCAATTCAGCTGTGCTATTTAACACAAAATGGTCCGTTTGGACCCTCGGATTCATCCTGAGGCCCCAGGGACCCCAACGAAAACCACCAACCTATCCCAAAATACGATACGAACTTGATCCAATCATAAAAACATACCCTAAAACACGGAAATCATCGAATCAAAGCGAATTCAAGCCTAAGTTTCAACTAGAACTTCTGAAACCAACATCCAATCAAAAACCCGACAAAACGATGTCCGAATGACCTGAAAATTTGTAGGCATATCCAAAATCACCTAACGGAGCAACTGCAACTGTCGAAATTCTATTCCAACTTTCGGTTGAAAATCTCACCTACCGTTCGAATTTCTCTAAAATTTAACCTTAGCCAATTCAAGCCTAAAACTACACCGGACCTCCAAATTCAATTCCGATCGCTCTTCTAAGACACAAATGACCTCCCGGAGCAGAGCGAATCATCAGAATTTGATTCCGAGCTCTCTAACTCACATGTCAACATCCGGTTGACTTTTCCCAACTATGCCTTCTCCTAAGAGACTATTTATCTCATTTCCAACTAAACTCGATCCGAATTGACTCAAACTCACCAAACACACATGTTGAAACATGAACAAGCATATAATGGGGAAATTGGGGTGATAACTCATATGATGATGGGCCGGGTCATCACATTTTCTTCGTAAGCTTCGTCTACCTCTAGTTGTGATTCAGCAAGTCAAAAATTTCTTTGTTTCGAACGGATCCAATCTCTGAGAAGTACTGATTTTTTTCATATTCTTTTTCATAGACTCTCTATAATCCCCGAGTTGAAGTATTTCTTGGCTGAAAGCACACTCTGATGCCACTATTCAAGCTTGAATGGTTAAAATGTTCCATCCTTGAAAGAATAGGAAAGTGTTTTTCTTGTCCTTCCAACATTCTAAAATATTAAAGGAGCCACCGGGATTCACTTCCTCAATTCCTTATGACAAATAAACTTCAAGTTTATATAGTTGTGAACAATCACTAGTACTAGAAACTTGAGAACCCCCGAACCCGGCCCAAGCAGTAAGTGTTCTTATTCCCGCAATTCTTTTAGATGACTAAGAACTTTGAGCATGTGATTTTTGCCCTATATGAAAGTGTTCTTATTCCCGCAATTCTTTTAGATGATTGAGAAATGTGAGCATCTGATTTTTGCCCTATACGAAATATACTCCTATATAAAATCCAATGAAAATAGATTTTTTCTTAATTATTTTCCATTTTTAGGAATTTTTGTAGACTTTTATTAATTGTTTGCATTTTTGTGCATGTTTAATTTTATTAAAAATCATGAAAAATGCCAAAAATCCCATGCATCGCACTTAGGTTTGTTTTTATATTTTTAGGATTAATTAGTCAATTATTTGCTTTCTTAAAAATAAAAATCACGAAAATGACCCATTTTTATATTTGTTCCTTTTATTATTTTATTATTGGTTTTTCTCTTTTAATTTAGAATTAAGTGACTATTATAATTTTTGTAATTAGGTAATTGGTTTAATTTTACAATTTAGATAATTAAATATTTTAATTTTTTAGAATTTATTTTAATTAAAAAAAAGAAAAAGAAAAGAAAAGAAAAGAGAGGGAAATAAAAAGAGTTAATTTAAAAATTGAATTTTTGTTTTGAAATTGGACTGATCTTAATAGCCAAACCAACCCAAAAATTACCCAAAACCTGTCTAAATTAACTGAGTCCCTAATAACCATACCCGGTCTACCTCCCCCACTCGAGCCATTAACCAAAATATCCCCGTTTCACCATCTTTCAATCACAACCGTTGGATCATATGGATCCAATGGCTCGATACTAGGCAGTTAATTAGATATAACTATCCGAAGACAGAATCCCGACCCATCGAACCCATTCATTTCCATCTCCCTCCTCTAAACAAATCAAACCCTAGCCGCCTAAGATTCCCTCGCCGGATCCGCCATTGACCACTCGCCGAAAATCGCCCACGGCGGTGCCGGTACTCTAAACTTTCCCAAATCAACACCACAAAACCCTCGTAACCTCCTCATTCCATATCCCCTGTCCATTTCATTTGAATCATCACCAAAGTTCTCAAAACTTAGGGTCAAAACCTTAACTGCTCCAAATGCCGCCACATTTATACCATATGTTCCTCATCCCATCCTCTCTCCAAATACCACCATAACCCCTTTGAAATCAGCCCCAATTTCTTCAAATTTTGAATGTAAGATTCAGAAAAAACCCTAAATTTTTCTTTCTTCTTTTCTTGATCAGTGTTTTGTCAAATGAACCCAAAATATCCATTAGTCGACTATTAAGAACAGATGATTAATGGTAATTAAATTTTATTTATGCTTTATTGTAACGACCCGACTCGTCGTTACGGGAGTTATCATCTCATTTTCTTCATTTAACATTTCAATATACGTATTTATATGTGTTTGGAAATTTAGAAGCAAATCGGAAGGGATTTAGATAGAATTCAGGTCATATGCCTCTTTATGAAAAGGATAGTTTGAAAAAGTCAACTAAATGTTGACCGATGAGTTAGACAGCTCGGAATTGAATTCTGATGATTCAACTAGTTTCGGGGGATCATTTATGACTTAGGAGAGCAATCGGAATCGAATTCGGAGGTCCGGTGTAGTTTTAGGCTTGAATTGGCTAAGGTTGAATTTTGGTAAAATCCGAACGGTAGGTGAAATTTTGATCCGAGGCTCGGAATGAAATTCTGACAGTTGAAGTAGCTCCGTTAGGTGATTTTTGATATGCGTGCAAAATTTTAGGTCATTCGGACGTCGTTTGATCGGGTTTTGGATTGAATGTTAGTTTCGGAAGTTTTGAAGAAACTTAGGCTTGAATCCGTGAGAAAATGGTGATTTTAATGTTTAGGATGGTGTTTTTATGATTGTAACAAGTCCGTATCGTGTTTTAGAGTAGGTTGGTGGTTTTGGTTGGGGTCCCGGGGGTCTCGGGATTATTTCGGATGCCTAACGGGCAAGTTTTGATCATAAACTTGCAGCAGAAAAATTGCAGTCAGTGATTGCTCTATGCGATCGCATAGAGTCATTGCGATCTCATAGAAGAGCCTGAAGGGGTGAGGAAAATGTGCTATGCGATCGCATAGCAAGGGGTGCGATCGGATAGGCTTATTACCCTGCACAGTGCGATCGCATAACAAGTGTCGCGATCGCAGTGAAGAAAAAAATGAGGCCTGGGAGTTTGTACTATGCGATCACATAGGTGTATTGCGATCACATATAAGGGAAAATTGGTAGAAATACTTAACTCTATGCGATCGCATAGAAGGAAATGGTCTGGCAGTAAATTAAATTCCAGAACAGACCAGTCGCGAGTTCATTCACCAAAAACATAAATTTTGAACCCTAGAGAGAAGAACTCACGGGAAAACACTGGGATTTCATCGAGTAATCATTGGAGGTAAGTTTCTTGAATCAAAAACATAATTTTATGGTAGAAGTAACATCAATCTTCATGAAAATTGGGTAGAAACTGTGAAGAATTATGGCCTAGGTATTGAAAATGAATATTTGAGTTTTGAAAGGCCATTCGAACTCTGATTTCGATAAATTTTATATGCACGGACTTGTGGCGAGACGAGGATTACGTTGGTATAAGTTTCAGAATTTTTTCGGGCAGCGGGCCCGGGGTCGGGTTTTACCAACTTAGTGTATCTATGCATTTTTCATGTAAATTGAATTGGGTTATGTTTCTTTGACCCGTAAATGACTCAATTATTGTTGTTTGAATAGATTCTACGTGCGAGGCAGCGAATTCTAAAGGAAAGAGCATTGCGGACGAGTCTACGACCGGCTAGAGGTGAGTAGTTTGTGTATATGGTAGACTGAGGGTTTGAAACACCGGCTTAGCACATTGTGACGCTAGTAGGGCGTGGATCGCACCCCGTGGTAGGTGCGGGGATTGGTTATGACTGGGGATTGAGACTTAGTCCATCCCGAATGAGTATAATATGATATTAGTGGTTGAAAAATACTGTGTTTGATATAATTGTGGGCTGTAAGCCATGTTTGGGGCCTTGTGCCAACCTGTAGTATCCCTAGGGGATAGTTATATATGTGATAGCTATACTTGCTTAATCACTGATCTCAGTCCTGGTTTGAAATCACAGTATTGAATTGCTAAGTCACATGTTTTACAAAAATTAAATAAAAGTAAACGTATTTTCATAATTTATGAAAGGGAACCTGGAAATAAATAATTTAAACTGTTGTGTGACTTATATGATTGTTGTGGACTGAGGATGGATCGGGATGCACGCCACAGCGGTTGATATGATATGAGGATCGGACTGCACGCCGCAGTGGTATTTGCGCTTGGGCTGTAGGAGCCCCTCCGGAGTCTGTACACACCCTAGTGAGCACCATCGATGTTGAATAGATCGGGCTACACGCCGTAGCGGTTATGTGCATTGCATTACATCTTTATCTGTTGAATTATCTGTGATAATTGTATCGTACTGTTGTTGCTAGTTCGTAGGAGGATCGGACTATAGTTTAGTTTCATTTTGTGGTATTCTGTGGATTTCTTGCTTTCAGCTACTTGTGTATATTTATTACTCACTGAGTATTTAGCACTCACCCCTACTCACTGCACCTTTGTGTGCAGATTCAGGTACTCAGGAGAAGTAGACGAGCACTCCAGCTTTCACACAGTCATATCGAGTTGCTACGGTAGCTGCCTACGTTCGCAGAACCTAGCTTCTTATCTCTTATCAGTTATTAATTTATGTTCGCATTTGAGTATTTCATACAGTATTCTCTATCACTATTCGGGTTTTTTTCTTAGAGGCTCTAGACTTGTGACCCCAACTCTTTGGGAGTGTTAGTTATTTTCGCACTTCTTAGTATTTTGTTCGTATTATTATTATTAGAGTTCTTTGACTCATATATTCTCATTGAGATGTCCATTTGGGACTGATATTATCTGTGAAAATCAATTATTGGTCTGGCTGGCCTAGCTTAATTGTTGGGCGCCATCACGAACGGATTTGAGTCGTGACAAGTTAGTGTCAAACCCTAGGTTACTAGGACTCACGAGTCATGAGCTGGTTTAGTAGGCTTTCACTGATCAGTACGTAGGCGTCTGTATCAATCCTCGGAGGGCTACAAAACTTTAGGAAAAACCTCACTTTTCTCGGATTCATATCGTGCGGTTTATGTTATCGTGAAACTAAACTTTTCCCTATTCTATTCTCTTGCAGATGGCGAGAACACGTGCTAACGGACGTGGCGAACGTGGAAGACGACCACCATTGGCACCCAGAGGCTGTGGTCGTGGTAGAGATAGGGAAGAAGTACCAGCACCTGCTGACCCACCAGCTGACCAGACTTAGGGTCAGATTCCTGCACCGGTGGCCCAGGTTCAGGATCATGTTCCAGTTGCAGACGCTCCGGCAGCCCAGGTTCAGCCACCGACAGTTCCCATTGTGATACCGGGTCTTCAGGAGACTTTAGTTCAGATTCTATCAGTATGTACTGGCTTGGCTTATGTGGTTGCAGCCTCTACTGCAGCGTCTTCTTCACAGGCAGGGGGAGAGAATCAGACCCCCGTGGCTCGCACACCCGAGCCGGTAGTACAGGGTAATCAGGCACCTGGGGCAGTTCTAGTTCATCCAGTTGCACCCGTCGCACCAGCTCCTGCTCATGTGGTTCCAGTTATGCCCGACGATGAGCAGCGTCGTTTGGAGAGATTTGAGAGGCTACAGCCTCCGGCATTCAGCGGTGCTGAGGGCAAGGACGCCCAGGGTTTTCTTGATAAATGTCAGCGTATGCTTCGCACCGCGGGAACTCTGGAGTCCAGCGATGTTTCATTCACCACTTTTCGGTTCACAAGTGGAGCATTTCAGTGGTGGGAGGATTTTGAGAGGTGTAGGCCCGCCGGGGCAGCGCCCCTCACTTGACAGCAATTCTCCACGATATTTTTGGAGAAGTATGTGCCTCAGTCCCAGATAGAGGAGCTGCGTCGTCAGTTTGAGTGGCTGAAGCAGGTGGGATATGCCGTTTATTCCAGTATGAGTCGAGATTCATATAGGTAGCCCGTCATGCCATGTGGATGATTCTGACGGACAGAGAGAGGATAAGGAGATTTATAGATGGTCTTATCCATCCCATCCGTATATTGATGACCAAAGAGAGAGCTTTGGCAGTTACCTTTGATAAGGTGGTTGATGTTGCCCTTCATATTAAGACAGATCACCGCAGAGAGCGTGAGGAGAGGGAGGCCAAGAGGCCTCGTGGTACTAGCATCTACAGTGGTGCTCCGTCTAGGGGCCAACCTCATCATAGTAGGGGTCGCTCTTTCAGGTCTCATCAGTCTGGACGTGCAGAGTCCGGTGGGATTTCATCAGATCATGGTCGTCAGGGCCAACAGGGTTATCAGGGTCAGCAAGGCCGTCAGCAGATTCAGCCTACATTGAGTGCTCTTCCAGCTTAGAGCTCTGCTCCTGTTTCCTCAGCACAAGATTCATCCGCAGCGAGGGGTCCTCAACAGCCCCTTCTTCCATCTTTAGGCCGTTGTTTTGAGTGTGGCGATTTGGGCCATATCAAAAAAGAGTGTCCTCAGTGGCTTCGTAGGCGGTCTCAGTAGAGGGATCAGCCCTCGTCTTCTACTCCTGTTTCTTCAGCACCAGCACAGTCAGCTAGGAGTGGTTGCTAGGTGGCCAGGGGTCGCCCTAAGGGCGAGGATCATACCGGTGGAGGCTAGGCTCGTTTCTATGCTCTTCCGGATAGGAAGGACGCTAGTGCCTCATATGCTGTCATTTCAGGTATTATTTCAGTCCTGCCACAGGGATGCTTCTGTCCTATTTGATCCCGGATCCACCTATTCCTATGTTTCTTCTTATTTTGCACATTATTTGGGTATAACCCGTGGTATTCTTGCCTTGACCGTACATGTGTCTACCCCGGTGGGGGATATTGTTGTTGTGGATCAGGTATATCGATCCTGTCTTATTTCTATTTGGGGTTTGGAGACCCGAGTTGATTGATTGCTATTGGGCATGGTAGATTTCGATGTGATTCTAGGCATGGATTGGTTATTTCCTTACCATGCGATTCTGGACTGTCATGCCAAGACAGTCACACTAGCTATATCAGGTAATCCGAGGATCGAGTGGCGTGGCTTGACTGATTTTGTGTCCGACTGGTTGATTTCTTATATAAAGGCCCAACGAATGATTGGGAAGGGTTGTTTATCTTATTTGGCATTCATTAGAGATGTTGAGGCTGAGACACCCAGTCTTGATTCGATCCCCGTTGTGAGGGAGTTTCTGAATGTATTTCCAGAAGACCTGCCGGGCATGCCGTCTGACGGGGATATTGACTTTGGTATTGACTTGGTACCGGACACTCAGCCCATTTCTATTCCTCTCCTTCGCATGGCACCAGCTAAGTTAAAAGAATTGAAAGAGCAGCTTCAGGAACTCTTAGATAAGGGTTTGGCCCGAGTGTGTCACCTTGGGGTGTACCGGTATTGTTCGTGAAGAAGAAAGATGGTACAATGAGAATGTGCATTGATTACAGGCAGCTGAACAAGGTAACAGTGAAGAATAAGTACCCATTGACTCGTATTGCGGACCTATTTGATCAACTCCAGGGAGCTAGTGTATTTTCTAAGATTGATTTTCGATCGGGCTATCATCAGTTGAAGATCATGGACTCATATATTATGAAGACAGCATTCAGAACGCGATATGGGCACTACGAGTTCTTGGTGATATCTTTTCAAGCTGACTAATGCCCCGGCTGCATTCATGCACTTGATGAATAGTGTATTTCAGCCATACCTTGATTCTCTTGTGATTGTGTTTATTGATGATATTCTGGTGTATTCACGCAGCCAGGAGGAGCATGCACAACACTTGAGGGTGGTATGGCGGAGGTTGAGAGAAGAAAAACTTTACGCAAAATTCACTAAGTGTGAGTTCTAGCTTAATACCGTGACTTTTCTGGGACACGTAGTGTCCAGCGATGGTATTCGGGTTGACCCACATAAAGTCGAGGTGGTGCAGAGTTGGCCTAGACCTTCCTCAGCTACTAAGATCCGGAGTTTCCTTAGTTTGGTAGGTTATTACCGCAGGTTCGTTCAAGGTTTTTCATCTATTGCTTTGCCTTTGACGAAGTTGACACAAAAGAATAGAAGAATGCTCCATTTGTGTGGTCTGATGAATGTGATAAGAGCTTCCAGAAGCTCAAGGAGGCTTTGACCACAACTCCGGTACTTGTGTTTCCATCAGCCTCAGGGTCATATATGGTATATTGCGATGCTTCTAGAGTTGGGCTCGGTTATGTGTTGATGCAGGAGGGTAGAGTTATTGCATATGCTTCTCGTCAGCTAAAACCCCACGAGAAGAACTACCCTGTTCATGATTTGGAGTTAGTTGCTATTGTTCATGCCTTGAAGATTTGGAGGAATTACCTATATGGTGTATCTTGTGATGTATATACAGACCACCGCAGCCTTCAGCATTTGTTTAAGCAAAAAGATCTAAATTTGAGGCAGCGAAGATGGCTTGAGTTGCTTAAAGACTATGATATTACTATCTTGTATCATCCCGGGAAAGCCAATGTAGTGGCTGATGCATTGAGCCGGAAGGCCATTAGTATGGGTAGTTTGGCGTATATTCCAGTTGGGGAGAGACCCCTAGCAGTTGATGTTCAGGCGTTAGCTAATCAGATGGTGAGGCTGGATATTTTTGAGCCCAGTCGGGTGATGGCTTGTGTAGTAGCTCGTTCCTCTTTATATGATCGTATTCTAGAGCGCCAGTATGATGATCCACACTTACTTGTCCTTAGGGACAGAGTTCAACATGATGATGCCAGAGATGTCACTATTGATAGTGATGGTGTATTGCGGATGCAGGGCCGGATATGCGTGCCCAATGTTGATGGCCTTCGTGAGTTGATATTAGAGGAGACCCACAGCTCGCGGTATTCTATTCATCCAGGAGCCGCAAAGATGTATCAGGATTTGAAGCATCATTACTGGTGGAGAAAGATGAAGAAAGATATTGTGAACTATGTGGCACGGTGTCTAAACTGTCAGCAGGTCAAGTGTGAGTATCAGAGACCCTGGTGGTGTATTCCAGCGTATTGATATTCCTGAGTGGAAGTGGGAAAGGATTACTATGGACTTTGTTAGTGGGCTCCCTCGGACATCAAGGAAGTTTGATTCAGTTTGGGTAGTGGTGGATAGGCTCACCAAGTCACCTCACTTCATCCCAGTGTGTACTACATACTCCCCAGAGCGGTTGGCAGAGATATTCATCCGTGAGATTGTGAGATTGCATGGAGTTCCCATTTCTATTATATCAGACAGAGGTACCCAAGTTCACTTCTCAGTTCTGGAGGACATTTCAGCGAGAGTTGGGTTCACAGGTAGAGCTGAGCACAACATTTCATCCACAGACGGATGGGCAGTTTGAGCGTACTATTCAGATATTGGAGGACATGTTGCGTGCTTGTGTCATTGATTTCGGGGGTTCATGGGCTGATTACTTGCCTCTTACGGAGTTTGTTTATAATAATAGCTATCAGTCCAGCATTCAGATGGCACCGTATGAAGCTTTATATGGGAGGCAGTGTAGGTCTCCAGTCGGTTGGTTTGAGCCCGGCGAGGCTAGGTTGTTGGGGACAGAGTTAGTCCAAGCTGCCTTAGACAAGGTAAAGGTGATTTAGGAGAGACTTCGCACACCTCAGTCGCGTCAGAAGAGTTATGCGGACCGGAAGGTCCGAGATGTGTCTTATTCAGTAGGTGAGAAGGTGTTGCTGAAGGTTTCGCCTATGAAGGGCGTTATGAGGTTTGGGAAGAAAGGGAAGTTGAGTCCAAGGTTCATTGGACCTTTTGAGGTGCTTAGGAAGGTTGGGAAGGTGGCTTATATGCTTGCTTTGCCACCCAGTTTGTCGGGCGTTCACCCGGTGTTCCATGTATCCATGCTCCAGAAGTATGTTGGAGACCCGTCTCATGTGTTAGACTTCAACACGATACAGCTAGATGAGGACTTGACTTATGATGTGGAGCCAATAGCCATCTTGGGTCGACAGGTTCGTAAGCTGAGATCCAAGGACATAGCATCAGTGAAAGTGCAGTGGAGATGTCATCCCGCGGAGGAAGCAACTTGGGAGACCGAGCAGGAGATGCGGAGCAGATATTCACACTTATTTGATACTCCAGGTATGTTTCTTAACCCACTCGCGGACTAGCGTCTGTTTAAGTTGGGGAGAATGTAACGACCCGACTCGTCGTTACGGGAGTTATCGTCCCATTTTCTTCATTTAACACTTCAATATACTTATTTATATGTTTTGGAAATTTAGAAGCAAATCGGAAGGGATTTAGATAGAATTGAGGTCATATGCCTCTTCTTCGGTGCTTAGAATTGAATTCTGTTGATTAAACTAGTTTTGGGGGAACATTTATGACTTAGGGGAGCAATCAGAATCGAATTTGGAGGTCCGGTGTAGTTTTAGGCTTGAATTGGCTAAGGTTAAATTTTGGCGAAATCCGAACGGTAGGCGAGATTTTGATTCGAGGCTCGGAATGAAATTCTGACAGTTGCAGTAGCTCCATTAGGTGATTTTGGATATGCGTGCAAAATGTTAGGTCATTCGAAAGTCGTTTGATCGAGTTTTGGATTGAATGTTAGTTTCGGAAGTTTTGAAGAAACATAGGCTTGAATCCGTGAGAATGGTAATTTTGATGTTTAGGATGGTGTTTTTATGATTGGAACAAGTCCGTATTGTCTTTTGGAGTAGGTTGGTGGTTTTGGTTGGGGTCCCGGGGGTCTCGGGATCATTCTGGATGCCTAACAGGCAAGTTTTGATCATAAAATTGCAGCAAAACAATTGCAGTCAGTGATTGCTCTATGCGATCGCATAGAGTCATTACGATCGCATAGAAGAGCCTGGAGGGGTGAGAAAAATGTGATATGCGATAGCATAAAAAGGGGTGCGATCGCATAGGCTTATTACCCTGCATAGTGCGATCGCATAACAAGTGTCGCGATCGCAGAGAAGAAAAAAATGAGACCTGGGAGTTTGTATTATGCGATTGCATAGGTGTATTGCGATCGCATAGAAGGGAAAATTGGCAGAAAAACTTAACTCTATGCGATCGCATAGAAGGAAATGGTCTGGCAGTGAATTAAATTCTAGAACAAACCAGTCGCGGGTTCATTCACCAAAAACATAAATTTTGAACCCTAGAGAGAAGAACTCACAGGAAAATGCTGGGATTTCATCGGGTAATCATCGGATGTAAGTTTCTTGAATCAAAAACGTAATTTTATGGTAGAATTAACATCAATCTTCATGAAAATTGGGTAGAAACTGTGAAGAATTATGACCTAGGTATTGAAAATGAATTTTTGAGTTTTGAAAGGCCATTCGAATTCTGATTTCGATAAATTTTATATGGACGGACTCGTGGCAAGATGCGGGTCGCGTTGGTATAAGTTTCAGAATTTTTCGGGCAGTGGGCCCGGGGTCGGGTTTTAACAACTTAGTGTATTTATGTGTTTTTCATGTAAATTGAATTGGTTATGTTTCTTTGACCCGTAAATGACTCAATTATTGTTGTTTGAATATATTCTACGTGCGAGGCAGCGAATTCTAAAGGAAAGGGCATTGTAGACGAGTCTACGACCGGCTAGAGGTGAGTAGTTTGTGTATATGGTAGACTGAGGGTTCGAAACCTCATCTTAGCACATTGTGACGCTAGTAGGGCATGGCTCGCACCCCGTGGCAGGTGCAGGATTGATTGTGACTGGGGATTGAGACTTAGTCCATCCCGAACGAGTATAATATGATATTAGTGGTTGAAAAACACTATGTTTGATACAATTATGGGCTGTAAGCCATGTTTGGGGCCTTGTGCCGACCTATAGTATCCCTAGGGGATAGTTATAAATGTGATAGCTATACTTGCTTAATCACTGATCTCAGTCCTGGTTTGAAATCACAGTATTGAATTGCTAAGTCACCTATTTTGCAAAAATTAAATAAAAGTTAACGTATTTTCATAATTTATAAAAGGGAACCTGGAAATAAATAATTTAAGCTGTTGTGTGACTTATATAATTATTGTGGACTGAGGATGGTCCGGGCTACACGTCGCAGCGGTTGATATGATATGAGGATCGGGCTACACGCCGCAACGGCATTTGCGCTTGGGCTGTAGGAGCCCCTCCGGAGTCTGTACACACCCCAGTGAGCGTCGTCGATGTTAAATTGGATCGGGCTACACGCCGTAGCGGTTATGTGCATTGCATTGCATCTTTATTTGTTGAATTACTCTGTGGTAGCTGAATTGTACTGTTGATGCTAGTTTATAGGAGATTCGGACTGTAGTGTAGCTTCATATTGTGGTATTCTGTGGATTTCTTACTTTCAGCTACTTGTATATATTTATTACTCACCGAGTACTTAGTACTCACCCCTACTCCCCTCACCTTTGTGTGCAGATTCAGGTACTCAGGAGAAGTAGACGATAACTCCATCTTTTACACAGTCATATCGAGTTGCTGAGGTAGCTGCCGGCGTTCGCAGAACCTAGCTTCTCATCTCTTTTCAGTTGTTACTTTATGTTCAGATTTGAGTATTTCTTACAGTATTCTCTATCACTATTCGGGTTTTGCTTAGAGGCTCTAGACTTGTGACCCCAGATCTTTGGGAGTGTTAGTTGTTTTTGCACTTCTTAGTATTTTGTTCGTATTATTATTATTGGAGTTCTTTGACTCATATATTCTCCTTGAGATGTCCATTTGGGACTGATATTTTCTGTGAAAATCAATTATTGGTCTGGCTGGCCTAGCTTAATTGTTGGGCACCATCACGAATGGATTTGGGTCGTGACACTTATGAAGCTTGTCGAGCACAATTTGTAATAAAACCTAGGTAATTTCCTTTTATATTTATTTTACCTTGTTTTAATTGTTTCCTTTAGATGCATATTTTAGGATTTTTAATTTTATATTTTTTCTTTTCTTTATTTCACAACTATTTAGTGAGTTATTTATTCTTATTTAGTAAATTGATTGAAGCATGTTTGAGTTTCATTAGGCAACTGCATGAGTTAGATTAATTAGGTGTAACTATCCTTTCATGTTAGGTATTTGTTTAGGGTTTTCTTTGTAATTCTATTTCTGTTCAATATTGTTTAGGTTTAATTAGTCAAATGTTCTTGTTATTGATTTATTACATCCATTTATTTTTCTTAAGCACTTTTAATTCAAATCTCCAATCCTTTCTAGGCTTGTCCTTATTTGTCATAATTTGAAATCAATAGAAATATTAGGGACTCAATTGAATCTATAAGTTTAGGATAAAACTGAAATATGCGGTAATTTAAGGGTAAAAATGGATTTCACTTAGGCTAAAGAATCAGAAGCTTCCTACAAAATGTACAACTGTCCTAGCAATTATAAAAAAATGCTGAAATATAGGATAGATGTACCAAGGTTTGTATAAGGACTGTATTATTTTTACCCTAGGATAAAGAATACGCCTAAAAAATACCCTCCCAAGGCATCCTATATATATAGGCTCTCTCATTCTGATTTTGGACACACAATTATTGACAATCATTAGCTTTATTTTCTATAACAAAAATTTCCTTTCCAGATTTTAGAAAACCTTAAAAAGATTTCCAAAAACTTTCCTCTTTTGGTTCATAAGATGGAAAATGGATTGAAATGGAGAGAGTTTTTAAGGGTTATTTACTTGGGATTTTCTAGTTTTCAAGTGGTTGGTTTTGGTTTTGAAACTTTAGGATTCACTTGGTTGCTGAAGCTATATTGATTACTGTTGTTCTTTCTACTTCTGAAATTCTTCCAGCAGTCTTCTTTCATTTTAGCTGTTGTTTTCAATTGTTGTTTCAAGGTAGACATTATCCTTTCCATGTTTATGTACTTGTAAATGAGATTTAAGATGAATATGAGCTATCATTTGTTTGCCATCGTTTATATATTCCTGCTATAATTTATATTCTGAAATTACAAAAGTACTAAGTTTTTATACCTTTGGTTCTAGGTCATAAAATTATGTTTCTTTATTTGACTTTAGCACTGATTATCTTATCTAGTATGCATTTCTACTTCTTATTGCGTTAGTTAGATGATACGTTTAGACCCCGTACTTAAAACCTTGTTTGTTCATTGAGTCTGACCTTTACATGATCAAATTCATGGATTAAACTTCCCATTTTCTTCCCTCTTTGGTCCATTCTAGTATTTTTCCAAGGCAGTAGGCCATGACTTTGGGTTTGAAACCCATGTTGGTTCATGATTTTGACCTTTAACATGGTTAAACCCATGAATCACAACTGTTTCTACATTATTTATTTAAATTTTGGTATGATAATATAGTAGGTTAGTATAACTAAAGGCATTGTTGAATCTGACCTTGTCCCATGGTCGGATCCATGAAATTCTTAGTAAAAACAGAAGCTCGTTGTAAGCATGTAATTGTTGACCCGCGCAACTTTTAAAAGTAGTGTTTTTAAAATATTTACCTATTTTTATTTTTGACAGAATTTTACTTATTTTTCACTTTTAATCTAATAGCAGAACATAAAATTCGAAAATAAAAAAAATAAAATTTTTTTGTCTTATTTTATATTTAAGCTAAGATCATTAATATTACTATAGTAATACTCTTTTAGTTCACTATGTTTTAACTTATGTTTCTATACTATTATAATATTTAAAAATATCAAAAATAGTTTCACCTTTAATTTTTAATCTTACTTTAATCAACGAGGAGTGATTTTATATTTTACAACTATTTTATATTAATTTGGAAGAATTTTAAATTTATTAATATATTTTTAATTTCTTTGTTCCAAATTAAGCCCAATTTTTGCCCCCCTCACGAGCCCAAATCAGTAGCCCAATCCCATGACCCATCTACTATTCTACTTATTCAATACAAGACAAACCCTAAGGCAATTTTTCTTCTTCATACACACAACCTTATACCAAAGACCTAAGACAACAATGGAGATTCCCATGGCTGCCCTTTTTCTTCCTCAATAACTCACATAAGGCTGAACCCTAGGGACCAAGAGCAGTAGATAGACCACCCAAAACTGCCACCAGCCTTCCTCCTCCACTAGATCAACGACATCTTCAACGGACCAACAAGTCTAAGAATCAGTCCACCACTCGAACCCGTTGTTCACTCCTAATGACCACTTGTTCTCCTCCAGCAGTCGCCGTCGTTCACGTCCAAATGACCACCCGTTCTCCTCTAGCCCCATCACCTAAAAAGCGTCAAAAACTTGTATGGGGTCAAATTTGACACGCTATGTCCTCACGTCAGCATAGATGACCGTCAGGCGTGCACGTATTAAGAAAGGGGTACGACCTAGGGATGGTAGAACGAGCGGTACCTTAGGCCCTATCGCCCTGTCCAAGGGTATGAATTCAGTTCGTGTAAATTTAGTATCTCGAGGAGGATCCCTTTATATATAAAAGGGACCCAAACATTGTACTGGGGCAAGGCTTGGAACTATTATCTATCTTTCCCTCTCTCTCTCTCTATCTCTCTTTTAAAACTATATTCTTTGTCTTTCAATCTGTTGAGATCGAAAACGAACAAATATATCATATATCCCAAGGTCTTATTATATTCGATTGCGATTTACCCTTGATTTGTTTCGATTTATTTGTTTGGAATGGAAAGTATTTGATAACTTTTGAGACAAACAATTTGGCGCCGTCTGTGGGAATTTCAGCAATCGAAATCATAGTTCGTACCTAGGATATAAAAAAACAACGGTCACCGTTCTTCATACTCCTTAGAAACCGAACGATAGCACGGATGAAAACAATAACAGATGTAGCAACCAACCTCATAGGCCCTGTCAACAAGGCTGGTAGAGAAAACATCATAGGCGCAACACCTGGTAGTGCACTAGGTGAAGAGATCTCACCCTCTTCACTTAAAGACTTTATGATTCTACATGAGAAATGGGCTTCTACATCTACCGCCGAAGAACCACCCCCAATAGTCAAGAAGCTACTGGAAGAGTGGTTGACAAACACTCTAAGCAGTTTGCTCGAGAAACTGCCTCGAGGCAACACCAGGGACTCACCGGCAATAGATGTTACTACTGCCACCGAAAAACTTGGTACTGTACGAGCAAGCAACGCTCATGCTGATACCAGCGCCATCGATAGTGCACTTGAAACCATCCTCAAGAAAATGGAGGAGATAGAGAAAGAAAACAAAGTGCTACATGACCAAATGAAGGAGCACCAGGAAAGAGTAGATAAAATTCCTAGCGCTCCTAAGCTACTGCCAAAGCGTGACATAGGACGATTCATTGAACAACCGTACAATGATGAGGCTTCCCCTGACCCAATCCCAAAAACCTTTAAGATGTTGCCATACTTAAAAATATGTGACTGGACTATGGATCCCGAGGATTACTTAATTCATTACGTGACCGCTGTAAAGGGCAATAATTTGTCTAAGGAACAAGTATCATCCATACTGCTGAAAAAGTTTGGAGAAATGCTGACAGGAGGGGCCTTGACATGGTATTCTCAGCTACTAGCTAGGATAATATCGACGTTCGAGGAAATGGGGACAAGTTTTCCACTGCATACGTAGGAGCAAAGAAAGCCGAAACTAGGGTCAACGATATCTTCGCCATCAGGCAAGCAACATGTGAAGGACTTAGGGACTTCTTGGCCAGGTTCAACAGGGTAAGAATGAGTTTTCCAAACGTATTGGAAGGCATGGCGGTAATAGCTTTCGAAAATAGGTTAAACCGAGATGGTTCAAGAGCCACCGAGAAGTTGCTAAGTTGACTCATTAAATATCCCCCTACCACATGGGAAGAGATCCACAATGACAACTGTGCCGAAGTAAGAGCAGATGAAGACGATCTCAGTGGGCCAACCCAATGGCTAATGATGATACAACCAGAAGCAAGAAGAGATCAATGCCACGGCGGGCGACGGGAACAATCCCCACGCTTCAACAAAGAAAGACATCAGCCTTACCTCAGGACCTCTAATCCTCCCCCTCCAAGGCACCCAGATGCTATACAATTACATGTTGTCCCACTCCAGAATGAAATAGGTATGCCTTATTTATTATCTGCCCATAACTTTTGCGTGTCCCCATTAGAACTAGTGTACGCATTAAAGAAGTTGTGCACGAAGGTGCAGTGGCCATAGAAAATAAAATCAGATCCTAGCAAAAGAGGTCAAACTCCGTGTGCTAGTTCCATCAGGAAAGAGGACACAAGACCGAAGATTGTATAGGTTTTCGATAAGAAGTGGTCAGGATGCTAAACTAAGGATACCTGAAAGAGCTACTTAGCGATAATGGAAAGATCAACTTTGCCAGAAGACGAGATCAACCCAAGGACCACCAAAGCCACCTTCCCCAGCATGCATAATAAATATGATTGCCGATGGTGGCGAAGACTCTGTAGTCAACCACGTAAACTTAACCACCACCCACAAAATAAAATGCACGATCGCCTATGAATAGTATGATGACTTCGAAGATAGTATTACCTTCGATAAGTCTGATACCGATGGTTTGTCTTTTCCTTATTATGATGCTTTAGTTACAACTTTGCGTATTGCCGATACCGATGTTAAGAGAATTATGGTAGACGACGGAAGTGGCGCCTGTATTATCCATCCTAGAGTTATCAAGTAAATGAGACTTGAAGATAAGGTAATACCGCATTGCATAACACTAAAAAGTTTTAATAATGCAGTGGAGCGGACCTACAGAGAGATATTGTTGCCAATATTAGCCGGGGGAGTCATGTTGGAAACCACATCCATGTGATGAACCAGGAAATGACTTACAACGCCATCATAGGGCACCTTGGATACACGTCATAGGCAGTCCCCTTGAGCTTCTACCATGTGATCAAATTCCCTACCCCATGTGGAGTATTCAGCATCTAAGGCGAGCCACGCTTAGCTCAGGAATGCTACCGGATAGGCCGAGACTGCACAAACACCAAACAACTGAAAGGAGAAAGTGTAGAAGAATAGCAATCAGCCATGTCGGGGCTAAAGCCGATCCGATAGCGGAAGCCATCAAAGACCAGAAAATTGTAGAAGCATGAAAAACAATGGTCAAAGACCTCGACCTAGTCCAATTAGATGACGTCGACAGCTCAAAGGAAGCCTAAATTGGGCACAGTCTGTACAACCCAAGTAAGTGCAACCAATTTTTAAAACCATGCAGATTTGTTTGCTTTCTCCCACTCAGATAGATCAGGAATCCCGAGATACATCGCCACTCACAAGCTGAACATCAATCCACTATACCCATCTGTACGGTAGATGAAGAGGAAATACAATGCTACAATGAATGAGGCGGTCAGTGAAGAAGTAGAAAAAATAGAAGCCAACGGTTCCATCAGAGAATTGAAGTACCCGCAATGGGTCGCTAACGTCGTCATGGTCAAAAAGAAAAATAGGAAATGGAGAATGTGCGTGGATTTCACCAACTTAAACAAGGCATGCCCAAAGGACTCATTCCCATTACCCCACATTGACCAGCTGATAGATGCCACCACTGGACATGAACTGCTACGTTTCTTAGATGCCTACTCCAGCTACAACCAAATCATAACGGCCGAAGGAGATCAAGAAAAGACAACTTTCATCACCCATCAAGGGACGTACTACTATAAGGTGATTCCATTCGGGCTAAAAAATACAGGGGTAACATATCAGAGGTTGGTCACCAAAATGTTCAATGAACAGCTCGGTAAGAGAATGGAAGTTTACAATGACGACATGCTAGTAATTCCACAAAGAAAGAAGGTCACATCGATCATTTGAAAGAAGCCTTTGAGATACTGAGACAGTACGGGATGAAGCTAAACCCCAAAAAGTGCACCTTCATCGCGGCCTCAAAAAATTCTTGGGCTTCCTCGTATCACAACGAGGTATCAAAGTCAACCCAGACTAGATAAAGGCGATAGACACAATATCAGGAACTTTGAACAGTAAGAAGCAGGTACATAAATTAACGGGGCAAATAGTTGCCCTATCGAGATTTATCTCACGGTCCTCCGACAGATGCCATAAGTACTTCAACTTATTGAGAAAGGATTATGGATTACAATGGAATGTATAATGCATCGAGTCCCTGAAGAAATTAAAAGCTTACTTATCGTCACCACCATTACTGGTCAAAGCAAACCCTAGCGAGTTCCTGCTAGTATATTTGGCCGTGTCCGAAGTTGCTGTCAACGCAGTCCTGGTTCGTGAAAATAAAGGTATGCAATCTACTATTTAATATATCAACAAAACCTTAGTGGATTCTGAAACACGCTATCCATACCTCGAGAAGTTGGCTCTCGCCCTGGTCGTAGCTTCACAAAAGCTCAAACCCTATTTCAAGTGCCACCCTATAAAGGTCATAACGACCTTCCCCTTGAGAAGCGTCCTACACAAGGCTACACTTTCGGTTAGGCTCGCTAGGTGGGCCATAGAGTTCAGCAAGCATGACATATCCTACCATCCAAGAATCGCCATCAAGTCACAGGTACTTGCCGACTTTGTTGCCGACTTCAGCGTAGAGATACTGCCAGAGGAAGAACTGGAGGTCATTCGCACTTCCCCCAACGCCGACCTCTGGACTCTTTACACCGACGATGTCGTTAATGCCTCAGGATCGGGACTGGGAATCATCCTCGAGGTCCCTACGGGCGAGATAATTTGCCAGTCCCTACGATACCCCAAGATGACTAATAATGAGGCCGAGTATGAGGCTGTGATTGAAGGTATGAAGTTAGACATCAATACAGGGCTCGACAACTGATCCTCCACTATGACTCCTAACTTGTAGTAAAACCAAGTCACCGGGGCTTACCAAATCAAAGAACAAAGGCCGCAAAAATACCAATCGGAAATCCACAAGCTGATGACCAAATTTGATGAGTGCTGCTTTGAAAAAATACTTAGGGCAAAAAATGTCGAAGCAGATGGCTTAGCAAAACTAGTCGTGGTCACCAAGAATATCAGCAAGGAAAACGTTGTCATGTTGCTCCATTCGGCCATCGATCACACTGATTTACTTTCTTTGAATCTTACTTGGGACTGGCATAACCATTTTGTAGGATGGAACACTCCCACGTAACAAGAAAAAATCCAAAAAACTTCGAATGCAAGCCGCTCGATACAGACTGATAGAGCAGTATCTCTACAAAAGGACGTTTGGCGGACCCCTCGCTAAGTGTCTTGGGATGCACCAAATGAGACAAGTATTAGAAGAGGTGCATGAAGGCCATTACGGTGCTCATACAGATAATTGCGCCCTCATATGCTGCCTTATTCGAGTCGGTTATTACTGGCCCACAATGAAAAAAGAGGCAGCAAAATAAGTCAGTAGGTGCGCACAGTGCCAAAAGCACGCTCCGATAATACACCAACCAGGAGAGCTTCTCCACTTAATCACCTTGCCTTAGCCCTTCATCAAGTGGGGAATGGATATAATCAGTCCCCTACCAGTGGGACGAGGAAAGGTAAGGTTTTTTCTAGTTTTGACTGATTACTTTTCCAAGTGGGTAGAAGCAGCTGCGTATACACAAATACGCGAGCAGGAAGTCATCACCTTCATATGGAAAAACATCATATTCCGCTTCGACATCCCAAAGAAATTAGCCATGACAACGGCCCCCAGTTCATTGGTAAAAAGACAAGTGATTTCTTCGAGAAATGTCATATTAAGCAGATACTATCCACTCCATATCATCTCGTCGCCAATGGCCAAGACGAGTCCTCCAACAAGACAATATTGAACATATTAAAGAAGAAACTCAAAGAAGCTAAAAGGCTCTAGCCAGAATTAGTACCAGAAGTGTTGTGCGTGCATCGAACCATACCCAAATCCAACATAGGAGAAATACCGTATTCATTGGTCTACGAAACTGAAGTAGTTATACCCGTTGAAATCTGGGAGCCAATCCTGAGATATTCACATACCAGCAGGATGGACAACATCAAGAACAGACTTTAAGACCTAGACGAGGCTGAAAAGCGAAGGGATATGGCCCACATAAGAATGACGGCCCAAAAACAATAGGTTGAAAGGTATTACAACAAGAAGGCCATTACCTCCATTATGTAAGCGGCTACGGACATTATCTCCATTATGTAAGCGACTAAGGCCATTATCTCTATTATGTAAATAGCTAAGGCCATGATTTCCATTATGAAAGCAACTAAGGCTATTGCCATCAAGCGTCAACCCAGTTCAATCACGAAGGATAACACTTCGATGATAGTTGAAGCCATATCCTAATGGCTAAGGCCATCACCATCAAGCATCGACTTAGTATGGGCAAAACTCTACTTTTTATAGAATTATCTCCATTATGTAAGCGGCTAAGGCCATTACCTCCATTATGTAAAAGGCTAAGGCCATTATCTCCATTATGTAAGCGGCTAAGGCTATTATCTCCATTATGTAAGCGATTAAGGCCATCATCTCCATTATGAAAAAGGCTAAGGCCATCATCTCTATTATGAAAGAGGATAAGGCCATCGCCATCAAACGTCGACCCAGTTCGACCATGAAGGATAATACTTCAATGACAGTCGAAGCCATATGCTAATGGCTAAGGCCTTTGCCATCAAGCATCGACTCAGTATGGGCAAAAATCTACATTTTACAGAATTATCTCCATTATATAAGCGGCTAAGGACATTACCTCAATTATGTAAGTGGCTAAGGCCATTATATCCATTATGTAAGCGGCTAAGGCCATTATCTCTATTATGTAAGCAGCTAAGGCCATCATCTCCATTAAGAAAGCGTCTAAGGCCATCGCCATCAAGCGTTGACCCAGTTCGACCATGAAGGATAACACTTCGACGACATTCGAAGCCATATCCTTATGGCTAAGGCCATCTCCATCAAGCGTCGACTCAGTATGGACAAAACTCTACATTTTATAGAATTATCTCCATTATGTAAGCGGCTAAGGCTCTATTATGTAAGCGGCTAAGGCCATTATCTCTATTATGTAAGTGGCTAAGGCCATTATCTCCATTATGTAAGCGGCTAAGGCTATTATATCCATTATGTAAGCGACTAAGGCCATCATCTACATTATGAAAGCAGCTAAGGCCATCGCCACCAAGCATCGACCTAGTTTGACCAAGAAAGATAACACTTCGAAGAAAGTTGAAGCCATATCCTAATGACTAAGGCCATCACCATCAAGCATCGACCTAGTTCGACCACGAAGGATAACACTTCAATGACAGTCAAAGCCATATACTAATGACTATAGACATTGCTATTAAGCGTCGACCCAGTTCAACCATGAAGGATAACACTTTGACAACAGTCAAAGCCATATCCTAATGGCTAATTCCATTGCCATTGAGTGTCGATTCAGCTCGACCACAACGGATAACACTTCAACGACAGTCAAAGTCATATCCTAATGGCTAATGCCATCACCATCAAGCGTAGACCTAGTTCGACCATGAAGGATAACACTTTGATGACAGCCGAAGCTATATCCTAATGGCTAAAGCCATCTCCATTACGCGTCGACTCAGTCGACTACGACGAATAACACTTCGACGATGGTTGAAGTTACGTCATATCCTACCTACGATGGAGGTCAGTCCTAGCGGGATCACCCCCAATTAAACTACCCCTAAGACCGCCTACATCATTTTGATATTGCTTAAAGTCACGATACATTTCCTACAAACAAACAAACATTGCCTCTACGAAGGTGAAGTTTCGAAAAATAAAGAATAACTAGCATGTAATAACAACAAAAGGTACAATTCATATATTACAGCAAAATAATGTATCTAAATTTAGCCCCGCGAATGGGCCCCATCACAGTCCCAAAAAGGGGAGAAAAACAAAACATATATCAACTTAAGGCTACTCGCCATCCCGTCCGTCGCCTCCTGGCTATTTGCTGCCCTGTCCATCGGTCCTTGGGCAATAAGATTTTTCATACCAGGGATCAGAGTCTAGCTGGTTGACATCCTCTAAAGTATATCCCTCTCACTCAGGGGAATCAAAACTATACCAATATATTTCTCAGGCGGAACGAGGCTCAAGCCACCGCATCTGAACCTCCTCCTCTATAGCTAGACCAATGACATGAAGCTCCTTGAACACATACAGTTTAACTTCAAAATAAACCCACATCTCATGCGCATTATGGCACGTGTCCCAGTCAGATGAGGGATGAGATAAAGAAAGTTGTGAAGGCTGAACCACGTCCTTGGACCTTGGCTAGGCACTCTGCCTGAGAACACCAACCTCTACCATCTTGGCTTCGAGTTCGGCAGTCAATTCTACTACCCTACATTGTAGATTGGCATTCTCAGCTGCCACCCCCTGACTAAGCTCCAGCTCTTCACCCCTCAACTCGAGGAGCGATTCTAACTCACTATTGTGAGCCATGGCCCTCATTAGCTCCATCTCCGTCTGCTCCAATTCTGCTACTCTACGTTCCAATTGGGCTTCCTTTTGCTTAAGACCCTCTCGAAACACCTGAAACTTAGGGTCCTTCTGGAAAAGATCTGTCGCCGCCTGATGCTTAGAGCGGTACCACCGGTACCTTTTTACCATCTTGTTGAATATGGTCGCCTTTTTTTGCTCACATCATCTCCGCTCCATCTCCAAAACAAGGGTCATAGGGAAAAGACAAGAATTAGTAAACATCAAAATCGACCTCACGACACGTAAAAACAAAAGGTTACCTGTAGAGTCATGTCGACGACCTTTGAGATAGCTCCACATTACTGACGGTTTTTAGTGTTTCACGTTCAGGGGCGACACACAACAAGGCAAGCTCTAACATCGCCTGTTCGCTGTGCAATAACAAGTTGTAAGCCCCCAGTATCAAAATTTGATGGTCAGACCCGTCCTCCATCACCTCCATATGTGTGAGACCACCCACAAACTCATCCACATCTCCCTAGGCGATCTCGAAATCCAATCTCTCAGTAGCCCCACCAACTCCATCTATAATGGTTGTTGAGCTACCCACGGTGGCAAAAATTGAGCTAGTACCAGCAGCGGTACTGTCTTGATGGTCCAGATACACCCTCTTGGACGAATGTACAAAATATCTCTTGGTTATCCGAGGTCGTGCCCAACCATGCAGAGGTAGATACCACCTCCGTCTTCTTGGGAAAACCACGACCTGTCGACACATATGACTGAGTCAATGAAACTTGCCAAACCCGCCAACTAAAGTCAAGAAACTACCTGAAGGGCTTGCGGGACCGTAAGGTTGAAGGAACGTAGACCATGTGTCGGTCTCTTCTGCATAAGGTGGAAAATCGGCTACCTATTGCCTAATGCCGTTGATGAGCAGAGGTAGGTGAGCCCTCACTACAAACAAAAGGTTATAATAATATAATTAGAACTATCATAGCCACATATGGTAAAAATATTCAATAAATGGAAACACTTACGTTTCGAATTCCACTTCTCCGGGAATCTGATAAGGTTGAATACCAGGTGCTTCGTCTTCATGAAGAAATATCTGCACCAGTACCTGCGACTGGATTGGTCATCGGTCGTGACCACCAATCCCTTCGCACCATGGCTCCTCAGATGTAGCATGGTGCCCCTTAGGTAGCCGGTGTTGAATAGCTGCAAAAGATGGTAGACGGAGACCTCACACCCAACTAGCTCAATATTAGTAAACAATATCCGACATACTTTCCAGGTATATGAAGTAAGCTGAGACGGGCACACGTTGCTAAAACGGCAGAGCTCCTCCTTTAAAGGAAAGATAGGGAGACCATAACCAATTAAAAATGGGTACTTATAAAATGTTCAATACCCGGTCTATGGATGTTTGCGTAATCAGTTCCCGCCAAAATCATCTCTACATGAGCGGGTATGTCGTGCACTGCACAGAGATCATCCAAAGGATTTTGGTTTAACTTGGAGAGTTCTAAAGGTGTCACGGGATAATCTTTTTTAACGTCGTTTTGGGCTAAAAGTTTCTTTGTCAGCACATTAACCACAATGAGAGGGGAGAGGTCCTCTTCCCTTTGTCCCTCGTCACCGCCAGAGGGAGACGGTACATCTGATGGAGTGGCATCAGCAGCCCTCGGGTAATTCCACCAGGATTTAGCCATAATTTCCATCAAGAGAATGGTGTATGACACAACGAGAAGGGAGGTCTTTGAGAAACGGCGGAGTTCTGGTGAAAGAGGTGTTTATTCTAATAGTAAAGGAACGGTGCTTGCGGATAAGCAAAAGTTGCATCAAGTTAAACTCTTCCCCTATTTATAGGATAGTGTAATTGAAGTGGCATGGTTCGAACGAGTGCGGGAAACCAAGACGTCAGAATGCCTTTTTGTGTCACCTCAGGAATACGCATAATGATGATGCATGCCGATGCTGACATTACTTGAACAAAGGGATTGCACGTTAGCTTCTCAGTAGTCTCAAATATTATCTCCCACCAATTACGTCACTTCCTTTGAACCAAGTCAAATTCTCCCCGAACGGAGTTCGAGGATCCGCCCATCGAGGATGCATCTCGATGTGGCTCCGACGAGCGGAGGGACTAACTGTATGGGGTCAAATTTGACTTGCTACATCCTCACATCGGCATAGATGACCATCAGGCGTGCCCATATTAAGAAAGGGGTTTGACCCAGGGATGGTGGAAGGAGCGGTACCTTAGGCCCCGTCGCCTTGTCGAGGGTATGCATTCAGTTCGTGTATATTTAGTATCTCGAGGAGGATCCCTTGATATATAAAAGGGACCCAAACATTGTAATGGGGCATGGCTTGGAACTATTATCTATCTTTCTCTCTCTCTTTAAAAACCATATTCTTTGTCTTTCAATCTACTTAGATCGAAAATGAATAAACACATCATATATCCCAAGGTCTTATTATTGATTACGATTTACCCTTGATTTATTTCAATTGATTTGTTCAGAAAGTATTTGATAAATTTTGAGTCAAACAAAACCCTCCTCATCCATCGCCGCTGCCTTCTTCCAAGAGACCAACCGTTTCCGATCAGTTGCAGACATGAACATATCCGTTTTTTACTCCTTTGCATCATCTTTTGAATCGAGTATTCCGGTGAAATTGGAGGTACGATCGAGTCAGTGAGGTTTTCCAATTGAGGTGTCTATTCGCGGCTTGTCGTCTCCGATTGAAGGCCCCTACTTGGTCGAGTTAGATATCGAAGTTCAGGCCGTCATCGAGGTTTCGGTCGCGTGTCCAATTGTTCATTTAAAGATATGATGATGATTCACTGTTGGGTGCTCTTTTATTAATCAGAATTTGAGAGATTACATCAGTGAGCTCTATTTTTTCCTTTTGCTCTTGTCTTTTTTTTTTTTTAAAAAGATAATAATTTATCTCATGGGATTGTATGTCTTTGCTTGTTTAATTGGAACTGTTGTGGCATGTTTGTTGACTTAGAGGAATAGTTTAGTTATTAAGTACTTTTTATTAAATTAGTAGTTGAATTTGGTTTCTTGTACTAGCATGTCAAACTTAAAAAATGACTACTACACTTTATTGACTTTGGAACAGTAAATTGGGACGTGGGTCAGATTCAAAAAGATGAGAATCTAGTTAGTTGAAATTATGAAATTTAGGCTTTGGTCATAGTTTATGCGTAGAACTGGATTTGATACAAAGTTAATTATATCTTATTTTTTTGGGACGTTAGTGGCATGTTTAAGTCCATTACACTTGGTTAGGTAAGTCTTAGGATTTTTTTTAGTTTTGAGGCGAGAGATCGTTCCCTTAATTAAATTTATTCAGGGAATGCCCCGAAGAATTTGTATATATTATTATTCGGGGTATGCCCCGAAAAACTATGTAAATATTTTGGAGGCCTTGACGAGCATGGTGGAGAAGTCGTAGTATAGGTTAGCTTAGGATTTTTCTTTTATTTTCATTTTCTTTCATTTAGGTGGGGACAACCTCGATCCTCTTGCGTGTTTATTTTATTTATGTATTTTTTTTACCTCAATCTGAATGTTTTCTAATGCCAACTAGATCAAGTACTCAACTGTGACCTTCACGAGACTTGGAGAGTGTCTAACACTTTCTCCCCGATTCAAATGAACCCACTTACCTGAATTTCCGGTGCAGACTTAGTTTTGGAGTCTCAAGTGTTTTGAAAGGAAAATCATTTTAAAAAAAATGGTGACCTAGCACAATGTCAGGTGTCGACTCTAAGTTATTTTCTTTTGAACACTACTTTTGTCACTTTCAAAATTAAAATCCCTTTTCAAGCTTTACTAAATCTTTTTATTATTTTTAAGAGGGTTTAGGCCTCATTTTGTTTTTTTAAGATTAAGACGTCTGAATCTGAATGCATATCTGAATATCAACATGTGTATTAAGATTAAGACATATGAATCTGAATACACATCTGAATATATTAAGATGTGTATTAAGATCTGAATACCAAATAATTAAGACTGTTTGATTTTTAACATCTGAATATATATAATTTATCTCTATTTGAAAATTAATAATCATAAAATTCAAATGAAATACTAACTAATCTAATATTTTATCAATAAAATTTATAGTTTTTAAACATATGATAGTTTTTGGTGGTGATGGTTAACGGGTGAATACCGATTAGCAACGGTGGATGGGGGTAGTATTGGTTGATGATGGTGGTTCATGCTAGTAACTAGTAGCTATTGGTAGTGGTGGCGATTATGTTTCAGGATGGTGGTGGTGGTGGTGGTGGTGGTGGCTATAATAGTTAATAATGGTGGGTGGTGGTAGTAGTTGTGACTGAGGAAGATGGTAGGTGGGTGGTAGTAGGTTATAATGATGGCGGCATGATGGTGGTGGAGGTGGTGGTGGTGGTGAGGTTGGTTGAGTATGGTGGTGGTGGTGGTAGTTGATAATGGTAGGAGGTGGCATCAGTTAATAATAAATATATGATAGCATCTTGATGAAATTAAGTCTCTGTTATAGATCTAAATCATACAGACCTATTCAGACTCATTAAGTGGTTGTGAATTAAAAAAAACAAATACACTTAATGATTAAGATCTGAATAATTAAGATTCAGATTTTGAAAACAAACGCACTTAATATCTGATATCTGAATGATTAAGATTCAGACCTCTATTAAGTGCAAACAAATGAGGCCTTAGTGTGGTTTATTTAAAAAAGGGGTGTGACACTGGTTTGGTAGTAAGAAACTTCCGGGTTGGAGTTTCAATCAGCTTGTGAGAAGCAGCTCTGTAGCTGGCCTCTTGCAAATCTTGTGCATCGGTTTTGAAGGATTTGATGGCAGGAACTCAAAGCTAGAAGAAATTTTTATTTTTATTTATTTTCAGAATTTTCTTTTTTGTTATTTTTTAGATGTTAATTATGATGGCTGTTAGGATAATGATTTGTTAGGATTAAAATCTTTCTTGTACAAATTCATGGACTTTCAATATTGTAAACAGACTTTTAAAATTTTAAATTGCATTTGATTATCAATAGACTTTTAATATTAGAATTTCTTTTGTAGTGAACATGTTTTATGGTTGCATGTACTATGAATTGGTCCAAATTTGCAATCAGGCCCATGTTTGGGATTCATCCGAGCAAGTATGGGCCTAGGCCATTGGGCATGGGCATTGAACCCAATAGCTCGATCCAGTTGTGAATATCTTCCTCTGGTGAATTATGAGATAAATACATGTCTTATGTCTTGCAATTCATAGTAGCGCAATTAATTCCATATTTGAAACGTGTTTGGATTTTTCCTTAAGATTCTCATCATCATCTTTGAAAGTGATTTGAGTTATAATTTTGTAAAATATGTTTTGAATAAAATAATGGCTAAAAAATGCTAAGGCAGATAGGCCAAACTAGAACACATATAGCATTTGGGCCCGCCTGAAGCCCAATAAACCACCCTAACCTCCCAAAACCCCCCACTTTTCTCACACCCAACCTCCCTATTTCCCCACTTCCTCCTAACTAAACACCCACTACTCATAACATCCCCATGTTTCTCATTCTTCCTAACCACCAAGGCACACACCTACTTATATATATAACAGACTTCACAAATCAAAAGGGGAGAGTGGGATTTTTGAAAGAAGAAAAACAAGAACAGGAGTAAAAAACGAGAAAAGGAAAAAGGAGGAATTTGAAGAAAAAAGAGCAAAACAGAAGAAAAAGTAAAGAAAGTTAAGAGATACGTAAAGTGAGGGAAAAAGTGATTTGAAGCACCTCTATCCTCCATTTTCATCATTTTGAAACAATCTTCTTTTGTCACAAAATTCAATCCACTTAATGAAAAGATTCTGCCGTACGGGCTAAAATTCCAGTAAGCTTGAGTTTCGAGTTTGTGGTTCGGAGATTTTTTTTTCGGTCGCGGGCTAGATAGATTTTTCTCAAATTTTTCGGCATCAATTTTTGGATTTTACTTCACACCGCCGCTTTGTTAAGGATCCAAATTGGATATTCTTATTAAATACGAAGGTTAGATTTTTATTTTTATTTTTTATCTTTTGGATATTAATTTTATTATTACTTTTAATCATTTTTGTTCTTGGTATTTTTGTTCACTCCCGTTTGTAAATGCTTGAACTTAAATGAAGTTAACATTCTCATGTTCGAATTAGTTTTATGTTCAGAATAATTGAGTGTGAAAGTTTGTTTTTGTTCCATTACTGTTCGGTTCATAGATATCAAGATTTTTACTGGATAATTGAGTATGTGCTTATATGATTGAGTAACTTATTCTTGAACCCAGTTTTAAATTTGATAATCTAGTTCATTTGTTGGTTGGTTTTTATATTAAGAAGTGGATTCATTTCGGTTTATATTTTTGGATTCTCTAAGTATGTAACATGAGGGGTTGCTCTGATGGTAAGCAACCCCCACTTCCAACCGAGAGGTTGTGAGTTCGAGTCTCCCCAATATGATTGAAGTAACTTATTCTTGAACCCAGTTTTAAATTTGATAATCTAGTTCATTTGTTGGTTGGTTTTTATATTAAGCAGTGGATTCATTTCGGTTTATATTTTTGGATTCTCTAAGTATGTAACATGAGTCTACCTTATTCTTAAAATTAATATGTTATGATTTCCTAATAAAAATTGAAATCTGACTCATTTATTAGCTTTTTATTGATGAATCCATATTAATTTTGTTTTATATGATTGAGATAGCTTAAGAAAAATAATATACGCATATGGCTTTCTGATATTATTTTTATTCTCATTTAATTTGACAAAGTTCGCTAGGGTATAAGTAAGTCCCGATTTCTCCACACAAATACTTGAACAATTTTCTTTTCCCAAAAATCGTTAGCCAAACGTCAAATTAAGAATATTTTTCTAAGGAACTTGTAATGTATTTGGTCACGGAATGGTTGTAGTGATTAATCTATATCCCTTCCCCAATAATTTTCACGATCCATGACTTCACACACAATCTCATACTAGTTTTAGAATAGTAATTTATGAATACGTTAAAAAAGTTTTATATACACTTTGAACAAGTAAAGTTTTAGACATACTCTAAATTTTAGTCCATGTGTTCATACTAGAACCTTGAATTGATATACTTAAATAATAAAAGGGTCATGTATGCAATACCGCGTCTCGATACCTTTAAAATTAAAATAATTATATTTTAACCATGTGTACATTCCGTACATTGGTTTAACATCTAACTTCAAAAAACAAAAATACCATGTGTGCGTATTGCATCTGGGTCTAAATAATTAATGAAAATATAATAATTAAACGAAGTGGTAATAGACAAGTCGTAACCAATAAAATACAAGAATTTTTAATAATTGATTTTTAATAGATGGTAAGCAACCCCCACTTCCAACCGAGAGGTTGTGAGTTCGAGTCTCCCCAAGAGTGTGCGTACAGCATCTAAGTCAAAATAACTAATAAAAAATATAATAAATTAAATGAAGTGGTAATGGACAAGCCATGAGCAATAAAATACAAGAATAGTCAATAATTGATTTAAGCCGAACATTAGTCAATAAAAGCGACCGTGCTAGAACCACGGGACTCGAGGGGTGCCTTACACCTTCCTCTCGGTCAACAGAATTCCTTACTCACTCTTCTGTTTTCATAGACTATAAATAAGAGTCAAACCTTCCTTTTGAAAGGGATTTCAATAAAAGGTGACTTGAAACAGCAAAACTCAATTCCAAGTGGCGACTCTAAGTAATAAATAATCCCTTTTTAAAATGTCACTTCAATTGGAAAAACTCTTCTTACTCAACCATGCAATAGGGTTGTGGAAAAAAGAGGTGTGACATTAGTAATAGTATAAATAAAAATAGCTAATAGACAATACACTTCCATATAATACTTGAATTCTCTTCATATTCAAATAGCAAAATTTCTTCATTGCTTTTTAGTGTAATATTCAAAAAATTACACTCAAATATTAGAACAAACAATTAATTATTTTCTCTTTATCAATTTTTGTGTGTAATATTTCAAAAATTACATTCAATAATTAGATAAAAATAACTAAGACAATGTTTAAATTTTAAAAGAATGTTTACATTAAACAAAATTGAAGGATAACATACCTGGGATAAAATGTGGGATTATTCAATTTCTTGTTTGGTTAGATTTTTTTTTTTTTTTGGTATAAAAAAATGCGAGAATAGTTATACCACAATCTTAATTAGCTGCTATTTTTATTCTACATTCAATGTGAGATGATAATAATTTGGGGATTAGCTATCCTAGGATAAAATAATTAAATATCAAAATTTCCTTCTCTAAAGCGCTTATTCCAAAATCTATATATACTAGTTTCTATTAACGTGCGTTGCACGTTGATAATATCACGTAATGATTTAAGCAATTATGTATATAAAGGAACATGCAATAATATTAGTGAGAGTATTCTATAGAATCCAACAATTATTCAATGCCTGAGAATATTATTACATTAGCATAAGTTATGAATTCAAACTGATTGGACAAGCATCATCTAAACCTGCAAGAATGTTCAATTTAGTCATGTTAGTTAGACAAATTAATTATAAACTCATAGTATAGAACTATGTATTATGATAATTTTTTACCTAAGACTTCTTGGTAGACGATGTTCTTTGTGTATGTTCCCTTTTGACGCTTTGGTTGTTCCGCCAGGACCAGAACTTTTGTTGTGGATAATGATATTCCTCTTGAAAGTGCAACGTATAATTGCCCGTGCGAGAAAACATGTTGCGGTAGATACAGTCCAATTAATTGAAAAAATAATAATTGTCTATAACAAATATTCTTGATATACTACCTTGAAAAGTTGACCTTTTCACATCACAAAATGCTACGACTGGATGCTCATTTATCAATTCTCGTAGTATTTCACCATATTTTTCAGCTAGGTCACCCCACAAAGTCACAGTTTTACGATCAATTCTATTTAACAATTATAATATGTATTAGTTATGTTGCATTAAACTAACATTTCTATCTAATGTTAGTTACGTAAGATAATTAAATAGCTTAAGTAATTATACATTACCTCTCATCCATAACTATTATTTCCCTCCTTTTATTTTTTCCTGTCACTACTTGTGCCTTTACATTGGCCAGAATGCAAACCACATCTGTCAAAAAAATTAATTGAATACAAATTACATGTAAGTTACAAAGTAAGTATTAAGTGCATTAATGGAAAAAAAGAAAGTTACATGAAAGTTTTTAAGTTGATAAACAGGGAAGGTACGTACCAAATAATGATTGGTCAGTGGATTTTGTGGCATCTTCCAAAGAGAGAATATTATTGGAAAATTTTGATGTTGAAAAATGGCTGTCGCATTCATTAACTATAGTATAAGGGGTAAAAGATATTTCTAACTCCTTGTTCACAGATAAATAGTTAGAGTTAGGACCCTTCACACGGCCGTTTATGATGTAATAGCTTTTATTTTGCTCCAATACATTTTTCCACTTATCAACATATTCGTTGAAAAGTACCGTTTGGATCTTTGTCCCCTATAAATTTATTCAAACATAATTTGATGTTAAAAGAAAAATAATATAAATAAGTTAGAAATATAAGACAAATATACAAAAGAATACCTCTTCGTCCACAAATATCAATTGCAGCCGCGAACCCTCACCTCTTTCATTTTTATATTCTATTATTGGTCCTTTTCCAATTACTAATACCTTTATCACCCATTCAACATCGGACTTTCTTAGATTATTTATAGGTACAAATTCTTTTGCCAAATCTGATTCCAGTGCCATTCTCAAAACACATGTAATAACTGAGAAAAAACTGCAAAACGATATATATCTTCTCTAAAGATAAAATAATTTTATTACTTAATATGGTTAATTCACTTAATTAAAAGGGAAAAAATTTCTTAATTAGTGATGGCAACTTGTGCTGGCAACTTGTGCATCTGGGAAAAGATCCAAAGCTATAAAGGATGCGAATTAAGAGTAACTATTAAACAATATAAAAGTTAACTCAAGTGAAAAAAGACCTAAACATAAGTGAAAGGGAAGAAATAATACCTTTTGCTACAAAAATTTGTTATGTAGTAATACTTCTCAAAAAATTTATGATGGAGAATATTAAATAGTGGCTTCTTTTATAGAAGTGTTTGAGTCCTTTTTCCTAATGAATTTGGACAATAAAATAAACTTATTAAATTATCATATTTGTAATAGGAATTGTCATATTTGTAATAGGAATTGAGTTGAAGAAGTATATGCAGATTTGGACAAAAGTGTTTCAAATATGGAAATAACGTGGTTAACGTGTTGGTGGCCTATGTCTAATAGGATTAGAAAGTAACGTTGGTGGCCTGCGTCTAATAGGATTAGATGGTGTACCTTGAAATTTCAGTTATGTCCTTTTATTGTGAGTTATTATATTTAATATTAAAAGGTTATTTTTGTAATCCAACTTTTTATTCATGCTTTTATAATAATATAGATATAGATATAGATATATATATATATAAATGAGGGACTTGACCAGATGATATGGCATAACCCATAGGGTAGAAATCATATTTATCTTTTTCACGGTTTTTTGACCTTTTCCTCTAAATAACATTTCAAATAAGGTTCAATTACAACATCATAATAACAACTAATTAGAGAAGGAACGTTTCAAAATTCATTGTAAACGGTTCAAACCAAAATCTTATATTCTCTAAACACAAAAATATCAACAAAACGCCTTCAATCCAAGTGCTTCCAAAAATATAGAATAAATCAACAATAAACAATCAACAAAGGAGAAAAATTCAATCCAACAACCATATCAACCCTGAGAAGAAATCAACATGGCAGAACACTATTACCGTCGGTCAGAAAGATCTGAATGTACAAAGCTTCACCTTTGTTTAGTTTTTAACTTTATGTACTTATCAATTAAATAACTGTATTTAAGTTGTACTTATATGATTGCTGCAAGAGGGAACAAACAAAGAGTATAAATAAAGGAAGAACCAACCAGTCAATGACTATACATTCCTTCTCCCAGGCAACTGTATAATGACCAACTCTAATTGATATAGTTCAATTATAGTGTAAGATGTAAAATTATTTAAATTTATAAAATGTATGTTTGTATCCTATACTCTTGGTTTTCCTTCATTTTGGTTTTGTTTATAGCAAAAAAGCTTGTATCTTTGATTATTTTGTCGTGCATTAGGAGATTTGCTTACTCTTAATGTGTTCGCTTAATGTATTTTTCATGTAATATTATATGCATTGATATTAACATATTTGTTCTTGTTTATTGTAACTGTTTGCCCAATCGACTTCGTCAATGTTATTTATTAATTTTTCCTCCTTTTTTTCTTTTTGCTTTTTTCCCACCTCATTTTGCCCCTTTAAAGATTTTTGGTTCTTTTACTTTCCCCTCCCCCACTTAAAATATTTCACACTGTAACTCCACAAACTTTAAATTGAAAGAGGTAACTAAGCATTTTGGTCATTTCGTCTGGCTTTATTTTATATAGATGTGTTGTATTTTCAGTTTTTGGTTTGTGTTCAATGCCTCTTCAATTTTGTTCATGTGTTTTCTTTCCATTCTAATTCCTTTTTATGTCTTCATTATTTTCATTTCATTGTGCATCTTGATGGAATTTTGATGCTCTCAAACTGTATTGAATTTCGTGGAATAAACTTTGCATTGTATTCTCAATAGGAGCATATTATTTATCTATATGAATGATGAATATTATTATATGTTCCTGAATATTCATTTGGATACCAGTGAGTGCCATATATCAGTTAGAATTACCATAACAGTAGTGTATTCCTTTTAGTTTTTTGTGTTCAATTTCTTGTGGTTGTTATCGTAGTTATTTTAGCATGAGCATTAAAGCTGTCTACCAAAAAACTTTTCCAAAGAAGGACTATTTCCTAGTGTTGTTTAAGATTAATTTATTGGAGAAATTCTGATGTTGATATTTTGTAGGAATATTGAAGAATCAAGTTTTAAGTATGGCAAGCAGTTGGCCTCAAACACGTGATTTATGCATCTAAATCTTTTTAACTCTGCATTTATGACATAAGTTCTTCTCTTTTTTTTTTTTTTTTTTTTTTTTTTTTTTGAGTTTAATTTCTGTAAATGTATTATTGTGCTTATAGGTTTATGCTTCTGCTCTTCCTGATTCTCATTATTAGTGGCAATGAATTTTATTTTTCCCAGCTGCCGCTATAGTTGTCTATGTAGACATGTACTTGATATATTACTACTATGTTAACTCTAAGATTTCAAGATTCTTCATGCAAATTCCTGCTTTAGATGTATACCTGATATTTAATTTTATCTTGGCTTAGGATTTCTTTGTAGTGAGTACATAAGTACTTTTCAGACCATTTCTCCCTTTTCAATCTATTAGTTGCATTAATCCTTTTGGTAATTTATACTTAGGTCCTATTGGATTTTTTGGGGCTCCAATTTGCTTGTGAGGAGGATTGTAGAAACAAAATGCGACCGATCTTTTAACGAAGAATAGTAGGACTCCACTGCTCCATTTGCTTGATATTTGGCAGTAAGGTCACGAAAAATCTCATGGACCATGTATCATTGTGGTTGACCAATGGGTTTAATTATGGTAGCTAGGGTAGGGGTAAGGTCTGCGTACATATTATCCTCCCCAGACCCCACTTGTGGGATTATACCGGGTTGTTGTTGTTGTTGTTATTGTTGTAGCTCTCCTCGGATTCGTGGGAGCCCAGACAATTGTTTTTTTTTATTCTGTGGGATGCAAAAAAGTTCTATTTTCCTTTGTACTTAAATTAGAATAAAGAGAATTTGACTGATCCTATCACGATCCCAAAACCCGGTCGTTATGGCGCCCAACACATTGCTAGGCCAGCCCGACCAACCAACTATAACACAGAGCTATCAGCTCACACTTTACCCGTTTTAAGCATAAACAATGATAGTATAATGAAATAACATCCAACACATTGGGATTAGACATCCCAAAAACAGTATAAACCTCCCACCGAATCAGGAGTCATAAGTCATGAGCCTCTACCAGAATATAAAGCTGTGATAGTGTATACAACTGTGTACAAGTGTAGAATAGACTAAGCAAGTAAAGATGGACTGGAAAGTCAGGTCCTGCGGACGCTAGCAGCTACCTCGACTGTCCAAGTGAAGCTCTCCGAGCAGATGTAGTCTCGGCTCTGCTGTAATGTACCTGAATCTGCACACAAGGTGCAGGGAGTAGTGTGAGTACTTCCAACTCAGTAGTAATATGCAAGGGTAAGACAGCAAAGATAAGAAAACCCAATACAACACTAAGCAAGGCTATACAACAATATCCTCTATTAGTTATCAACATGAGCAATATCAGAACCAGCAATATCAACTAACAGAATGACTGAACCTTGCATGATATCTCTATGATAATTAAGTGCTTTGTTCTAGTTAAAACTATCCTATTAAATCACATGGTAATTAGCTGTTTGAGACTCCGGAGGGACTCCTATAGCCCAAGAACAATATCATGATATGCTGCGGCTCGCAGCCCGATTCACTACCAGTAAGCTATAATGCAATGCAAGCCTCACAGGCACAAACATAGTATTTGAAATCTCTTTTTAATCATTTTTAGTAGAAAATAGTGTTTCATAAATTCCAAAGTTTGGAAAACCATTTTAGACAGTAATAGCTCAGGACTAGAATCAAAATAGCATGCCAATATCATAGAGACAATAGCAACGATCCTCGCGGGATCCCAATAACTGGCTCATAGCCCCCAAGATATCCACAACCATCCAAGTAAGAGGTTTACCGGCTCAATAATAGCCAACAACACAGTATAGTAGTATCAGGTCGGACTAAACCATAGTCCCCAATCACATTCGACCCCGCACTCACAGGAGAGTAGGTTTCTCGCCTCAATATAGCGTCACATAGTGATATACCGGGGTTTCGAACCCGCTGGTCATCACCCACACCCATTACTCGCCTCGACTCGGCTCGAAGACTGGTCCGCAATGCCCTTTCCACGCGAATCGGCCTCCACGGGTGTAGAATATGATCAAAATCAATAGAAATGCATCAAAACAGGCTAAAGGGACATCACCCAATCGAAACAACTCGAATTACACCAAAAACTACAAAGTTGCCAAAACTCGACTTTCGGTACGCTTCTCGAAAAATTACAAAAGTTATATTTTTAGAATCCTTATCTCAACACGAGTCCATGCATATAAAGTTTATCAAAATCGAACTCCGTTTGCCTATTCAAATCGATGATGTTCAATAACGCATGCTTAGAGCAAAAACCTCCATTAATACACCTCTAGTTCTTCCAGTTTCAGGTATAAACTCCATAATTTAGCAAGATAATAACGTAAATTAAGTCCATGAATGATTACCTGAAGAACCCCTTCAATTTCCTCTTAAAATTGCCCCAAATCGCTTATTAGTTTAAGCCCTTTGCGTGATATAACATTATTAAATTTTAACCTTTTGTTTCTTTATCACTGTTATGATTTCCGCTTCTGCGGTATTAGACTCGCATAAGCGAGTCCGCTTATGCGAAAATTTTGTTGCTTCTGCGAGGACTCACTTAACTCCCCTTTCGCTTCTGCGGTCCAGGTCTCGCACCTGCGAGACCGCTTAAGCGACCATCTCTTCGCTTGTGCGAAGATCACCAATGTCCACTTCTGCTTCTGCGGCCCTTGGTTCGCACCCACGATGCCGCTTCAGCGGAAAGAGTTCCTCTTCTACGAAACTTCATCGTCCACCCTCCAAGCGCTTCTGCGCACAAAAGTCGCTTCTGTGGACTCGGCTCCGCATCCTCTTTTCAGCAGGAGGGAAAATAGCAGCAGTCACGTATATCAGACGTGCTGCAAACTCCAAAATCCTCCGTTTCGCCTTCCGAAAATAACCCGAGGCCCCCGGGACCTCAACCAAAAATACAATTCCACTCTAAATCATCATACGAACTTGTTCCAATCATAAAAATATACCCTTAACCGAATTTAGCCATAATTTCCATCAAGAGAATGCTGTATGACACAACGAGAAGGGAGGTCTTTGAGAAACGGCGGAGTTCTAGTGAAAGAGGTGTTTATTCCAATAGTAAAGGAAATGTGCTTGCGGATAAGAAAAAGTTGCATCAAGTTAAACTCTTCCCCTCTTTATAGGATTGTGTAATTGAAGTGGCATGGTTCGAACGAGTGCGGGAAACCAAGACGTCAGAATGCCTTTTTGTGTCACCTCAGGAATACGCATAATGATGATGCATGCCGATGCTGACATTACTTGAACAAAGGGATTGCACGTTAGCTTCTCAGTAGTCTCAAATATTATCTCCCACCAGTTACGTCACTTCCTTTGAACCAAGTCAAATTCTCCCCGAACGGAGTTCGAGGATCTGCCCATCGAGGATGCATCTCGATGTGGCTCCGACGAGCGGAGGGACTAACTGTATGGGGTCAAATTGACTTGCTACATCCTCACATCGGCATAGATGACCATCAGGCGTGCCCATATTAAGAAAGGGGTTTGACCCAAGGATGGTGGAAGGAGCGGTACCTTAGGCCCCGTCGCCTTGTCGAGGGTATGCATTCAGTTCGTGTATATTTAGTATCTCGAGGAGGATCCCTTGATATATAAAAGGGACCCAAACATTGTAATGGGGCATGGCTTGGAACTATTATCTATCTTTCTCTCTCTCTTTAAAAACCATAAAAATAAATAAATAAATAAATAAATAAAATTAAAAAAAAAAAAATCTACTTAGATCGAAAATGAATAAACACATCATATATCCCAAGGTCTTATTATTGATTACGATTTACCCTTGATTTATTTCAATTGATTTGTTCAGAAAGTATTTGATAACTTTTGAGTCAAACAAAACCCTCCTCATCCATCGCCGCTGCCTTCTTCCAAGAGACCAACCGTTTCCGATCAGTTGCAGACATGAACATATCCGTTTTTTACTCCTTTGCATCATCTTTTGAATCGAGTATTCCGGTGAAATTGGAGGTGCGATCGAGTCAGTGTGGTTTTCCGATTGAGGTGTCTATTCGCGGCTTGTCGTCTCCGATTGAAGGCCCCTACTTGGTCGAGTTAGATATCGAAGTTCCGGCCGTCATCGAGGTTTCGGTCGCGTGTCCAATTGTTCATTTAAAGATATGATGATGATTCACTGTTGGGAGCTCTTTTATTAATCAGAGTTTGAGAGATTACATCAGTGAACTCTATTTTTTCCTTTTGCTCTTGTCTTTTTTTTTTTTTTTTAAAAAAAAAGATAATAATTTATCTCATGGGATTGTATGTCTTTGCTTGTTTAATTGGAACTGTTGTGGCATGTTTGTTGACTTAGAGGAATTAGTTTAGTTATTACTTTTTATTAAATTAGTAGTTGAATTTGGTTTCTTGTGCTAGCATGTCAAACTTAAAAAATGACTACTACACTTTATTGACTTTGGAACAGTAAATTGGGACGTGGGTCAGATTCAAAAAGATGAGAATCTAGTTAGTTGAAATTATGAAATTTGGGCTTTGGTCATAGTTTATGCGTAGAACTAGATTTGATACAAAGTTAATTATATCTTATTTTTTTGGGACGTTAGTGGCATGTTAAAGCCCATCACACTTGGTAGGTAAGTCTTAGGATTTTTTTTTAGTTTTGAGGCGAGAGATCGTTCCCTTAATTAAATTTATTCAGGGAATGCCCCGAAGAATTTGTATATATTATTATTCGGGGTATGCCTCGAAAAACTATGTAAATATTTTAGAGGCCTTGACGAGCATAGTGGAGAAGTCGTAGTATAGGTTAGCTTAGGATTTTTCTTTTCTTTTCATTTTCATTTTCTTTCATTTAGGTGGGGACGACCTCGAGCCTCTTGCGTGTTTATTTTATTTATGTATTTTTTTTTACCTCAATCTGAATGTTTTCTAATGCCAACTAGATCAAGTACTCAACTGTGACCTTCACGAGACTTGGAGAGTGCCTAACACTTTTTCCCCGATTCAAATGAACCCCTTACCTGAATTTCCGGTGCAGAATTAGTTTTGGAGTCTCAAGTGTTTTGAAAGGAAAACCATTTTAAAAAAAATGGTGACCTGGCACAATGTCAGGTGGCGACTCTAAGTTATTTTCTTTTGAACACTACTTTTGTCACTTTCAAAATTAAAATCCATTTTCAAGCTTTACTAAATCTTTTTATTATTTTTAAGAGGGTTTAGGCCTCATTTGTTTTTTTTTAAGATTAAGACGTCTGAATCTGAATGCATATCTGAATATCAAGATGTGTATTAAGATTAAGACATATGAATCTGAATACACATCTGAATATATTAAGATGTGTATTAAGATCTGAATACCAAATAATTAAGACTGTTTGATTTTTAACATCTGAATATATATAATTTATCTCTATTTGAAAATTAATAATCATAAAATTCAAATGAAATACTAACTAATCTAATATTTTATCAATAAAATTTATAGTTTTTAAACATATGATAGTTTTTTGTGGTGATGGTTAACGGGTGAATACCGATTAGCAACGGTGGATGGGGGTAGTATTGGTTGATGATGGTGGTTCATGCTAGTAACTAGTAGCTATTGGTAGTGGTGGCGATTATGTTTCAAGATGGTGATGGTGGTGGTGGCATATAATAGTTAATAATGGCGGGGTGGTGGTAGTAATTGTGACTGAAGAAGATGGTAGGTGGGCGGGAGTATGTTATAATGATGGCGGCATGATGGTGGTGGAGGTGGTGGTGGTGGTGAGGTTGGTTGAGTATGGTGGTGGTGGTGGTAGTTGATAATGGTAGGAGGTGGCATCAGTTAATAATAAATATATGATAGCATTTTAATGAAATTAAGTCTCTGTTATAGATCTGAATCATACAGACCTATTCAGACCCATTAAGTGGTTGTGAATTAAAAAAAATAAATACACTTAATGATTAAGATCTGAATAATTAAGATTCAGATTTTAAAAACAAACGCACTTAATATCTGATATCTGAATGATTAAGATTCAGACCTCCATTAAGTGCAAACAAATGAGACCTTAGTGTGGTTTATTTAAAAAAGGGGTGTGACACTGGTTTGGTAGTAAGAAACTTCCGGGTTGGAGTTTCAGCAATCAGCTTGTGAGAAGCAGCTCTGTAGCTGGCCTCTTGCAAATCTTGTGCATCGGTTTTGAAGGATTTGATGGCAGGAACTCAAAGCTAGAAGAAATTTTTATTTTTATTTATTTTCAGAATTTTCTTTTTTGTTATTTTTTAGTTGTTAATTATGATGGCTGTTAGGATAATGATTTGTTAGGATTAAAATCTTTCTTGTACAAATTCATGGACTTTCAATATTGTAAACAGACTTTTAAAATTTTAAATTGCATTTGATTATCAATAGACTTTTAATATTAGAATATCTTTTGTAGTGAACATGTTTTATGGTTGCATGTAATATAAATTGGCCAAATTTGAAACCAGGCCCAAGTTTGGGATTCATCCGAGCAAGTATGGGCCTAGGCCATTGGGCATGGGCATTGAACCCAATAGCTCGATCCAGTTGTGAATATCTTCCTCTGGTGAATTATGAGATAAATACATGTCTTATGTCTTGCAAATCATAGTAGCGCAATTAATTCCATATTTGAAACGTGTTTGGATTTTTCCTTAAGATTCTCATCATCATCTTTGAAAGTGATTTGAGTTATAATTTGAGCAAACTTCATTCATGGCCGTTCGGCACTAACTTATGACAATCACTAGCCCATTATATTTGATTGCAAATTATAGCCAAAGACTTATAACATTGACTATACGCACAAAAAATGCTGACCCATTTACGCACTGACACACAAAAAACACTAACCCATTTTTAATCTATTTTGGTATACTACTATTCATTATTTCTCCACCATAAATTGTGAAATTTTTAAAAATAAATTAATTTTCTTATTTAACTCCATTTGATTTGCAGGATTTAATAGACAGCTGAATATTTTATAGTCGATATCACTTCTATTTTAATAATTGACAAAATGGATAAATGAAATAAAAATTCATATAAGTAAAACCAAAATTGTTAGGCTTCGTCTTTATATTTCTATAATCTGAATAAGTATAATGTTTTACTTTTTAAGGTCAAGTTGGACCATTTGAATCAGTCTCATGTTTTATGGATAAAAATTAAAATAAATAAATTACCCTTTAAATATTCATTAGAAAGATACCCAATTTTTCATATTACAAATAGTGAGTTCCTTAAATTTACTAACACATACAATTGGCAGAAAAAAGTTTATGCTTGTTTAATAGAAACTAAAAATAGCAAAAAAAATTAAATAAAAAAATCATTAGAGTAATATGAGTCTTGTAAGTTGTGATTCAATAACATTACTTTAATCTTTTTGTGAGGTGGAGCTATTATTTTTGTTCATTACCATTCTTTGATTTTTATTTTAATAGAAATATTAACATCTTCTTAATAATAAAATTTTATACAAATAGTCTATACATGTTGGATAGATAAGATTAAGGTAAAAAAAATATCTATGTACACTTTTATACAAAATCGACAAAATCAACAAAATCAACAAATAGATTGTCACTATACAATATAAATTGGTATTATACAAAATAGATTGTCACTATACATCAAATATATAAAATAGATGTAACTATACAAAATATATACAAAATAGATGTAACTATACAAAAAATATACAAAATAGATTGTCACTATACAAAAAATATACAAAATAGATGTTACTATACAAAATATATACAAAACGACTGTCACTATACAAAAATACATGATACACTCCAAAATATTATAAAATACACATTATACACAATTTTTATATATTTTTAGACAGATTATACATTCACGATATAAGTAATATTTGGGATACACAAATATATACACTTTAGATACACAAGCATAGTTGAGATAGGCTCAATGTACACTATCGAACTTAGGATACAATATTTATACATTGCAAAAAAAACATTTCTCCATTGCGCTAGGTTGGGGTCGAACCTGGGACCATCTGCTTAGAAATCAGGCGCTCTACCCACTAAGCTACAAGCACTTATGTTGTCATACTCTTTCTGTTCGGCTACTATATGCAATATGTTCCGGCCGAAGGGCCATTTTTTGAAAGTGGGTCAAAACATGGGCTATTAAAATTTTGAGGGGCTATAGAGGGTAGTTTTTCCTTATAATTTTGTAAAATATGTTTTGAATAAAATAATGGCTAAAAAATGCTAAGGCAGATAGGCCCAACTAGAACACATATAGCATTTGGGCCCGCCTGAAGCCCAATAAACCACCCTAACCTCCCGAAACCCCCACTTTCTCACACCCAATTTTTCCATTTTCCCACTTCCTCGTAACTAAACACCCACTTATTCATAACTTCTTCCATGTTCCCCACTCTTCCTAACTACCAAGGCATACACCTGCCTGTATATATAACAGACTTCGCAAATCAAGGGGAGACGAGGATTTTTGAAAGAAGAAAAACAAGAACAAAAGGAGTAAAAAAAAACGAGAAAAGGAAAAAGGAGGAATTTGAAGAAAAAAGAGCAAAACAGAAGAAAAAGTAAAGAAAGTTAAGAGATACGTAAAGTGAGGGAAAAAGTGATTTGAAGCACCTCTATCCTCCATTTTCATCATTTTGAAACAATCTTCTTTTGTCACAAAATTCAATCCACTTAATGAAAAGATTCTGCCGTACGGGCTAAAATTCCAGTAAGCTTGAGTTTCGAGTTTGTGGTTCGGAGGTTTTTTTTTCGGTCGCGGGCTAGATAGATTTTTCTCAAATTTTTCGGCATCAATTTTTGGATTTTACTTCACACCGCCGCTTTGTTAAGGATCCAAATTGGATATTCTTATTAAATACGAAGGTTAGATTTTTTATTTTATTTTTTATCTTTTGGATATTAATTTTATTATTACTTTTAATCATTTTTGTTCTTGGTATTTTTGTTCACTCCCGTTTGTAAATGCTTGAACTTAAATGAAGTTAACATTCTCATGTTCCAATTAGTTTCATGTTCAGAATAATTGAGTGTGAAAGTTTGTTTTTGTTCCATTACTGTTCGGTTCATAGATATCAAGATTTTTACTGGATAATTGAGTATGTGCTTATATGATTGAAGTAACTTATTCTTGAACCCAGTTTTAAATTTGATAATCTAGTTCATTTGTTGGTTGGTTTTTATATTAAGCAGTGGATTCATTTCGGTTTATATTTTTGGATTCTCTAAGTATGTAACATGAGTCTACCTTATTCTTAAAATTAATATGTTATGATTTCCTAATAAAAATTGAAATCTGACTCATTTGAAGAATAAGAGATCTATTAGCTTTTTATTGATGAATCCATATTAATTTTGTTTTATATGATTGAGATAGCTTAAGAAAAATAATATACGCATATGACTTTATGATGTTATTTTTATTCTCATTTAATTTGACAAACTTCGCTAGGGAATAAGTAAGTCCCGATTTCTCCACACAAATACTTGAACAATTTTCTTTTCCCAAAAATCGATAGCCAAACGTCAAATTAAGAATATTTTCTAAGGAACTTGTAATGTATTTGGTCACGGAATGGTTGTAGTGATTAATCTATATCCCTTCCCCAATAATTTTCACGATCCATGACTTCACACACAATCTCATACTAGTTTTAGAATAGTAATTTATGAATACGTTAAAAAGTTTTATATACACTTTGAACAAGTAAAGTTTTAGACATACTCTAAATTTTAGTCCATGTGTTCATACTAGAACCTTGGATTGATATACTTAAATAATAAAAGGGTCATGTATGCAATACTGCGTCTCGATACCTTTAAAATTAAAATAATTATATTTTAACCATGTGTACATTCCGTACCTTGATTTAACATCTAACTTCAAAAAACAAAAATATCATGTGTGCGTATTGCATCTGGGTCTAAATAATTAATAAAAATGTAATAATTAAGCGAAGTGGTAATAGACAAGTCGTAAACAATAAAATACAAGAATTTTTAATAATTGATTTAAGCCATACATAAGTCAATAAAGCGACCGTGCTAGAACCACGGGACTCGAGGGGTACCTTACACCTTCCCTCGGTCAACAGAATTCCTTACTCAGTCTTCTGTTTCGTAGACCATAATTACTTTTGAAAAAGGGGATTCAAATAAAAGGTGACTTGGAACACCAAAACTCAATTCCAAGTGGCAACTCTAAGTAATAAATAATCCCTTTTCAAAATGTCACTTCAATTGAAAAAACTCTTCTTACTCAACCATGTAATAGGGTTGTGGAAAAAAAAAGTGTGACACTAGTAATAGTATAAATAAAAATAGCTAATAGACAATACACTTCCATATAATACTTGAATTCTCTTCATATTCAAATATCAAAATTTCTTCATTGCTTTTTAGTGTAATATTCAAAAAATTACACTCAAATATTAGAACAAACAATTAATTATTTTCTCTTTATCAATTTTTGTGTGTAATATTTTAAAAATTACATTCAATAATTAGAAAAAAATAACTAAGACAATGTTTAAATTTTAAAAGAATGTTTACGTTAAACAAAATTGAAGGATAACATACCTGGGATAAAATGTGGGATTATTCAATTTCTTGTTTGGTTAGATTTTTTTTTGGTATAAAAAAATGCGAGAATAGTTATACCACAATCTTAATTAGCTGCTATTTTTATTCTACATTCAATGTGAGATGATAATAATTTGGGGATTAGCTATCCTAGAATAAAATAATCAAATATCAAAATTTCCTTCTCTAAAGCGCTTATTCCAAAATCTATATATCTATTTCTATATATCTATATAAAGGAGGGACTTGACCAAATGATGTGGCATATCCCATATGATAGAAATCACATTTATCTTTTTTTCACGGTTTTTTGACCTTTTCCTCTAAATAACGTTTCAAATAAGGTTCAGTTACAACATCATAATAACAACTAATTAGAGAAGGAACGTTTCAAAATTCATTGGAAACGTTTCAAACCAAAATCTTCTATTCTATAAACACAAAAATATCAACAAAACGCCTTCAATCCCAGCGCTTCCAAAAATATAAAATAAATCAACAATCAACAAAGGAGAAAAATTCAATCCAACAACCATATCAACCCCGAGAAGAAATCAACATTACCGTCGGTCAGAAAGATCTGAATGTACAAAGCTTCACCTTTGTTTAGTGTTTGACTTTATGTACTTATCAATTAACCGAGGGTCGATTGGAAACAGCCTCTCCGTCCTCTCGGGTAGAGGTTGTTGAAATGTCAATCTCCCACATCGGTGGGAAACCCCTTTTGTAGGGAATTTTTTCCTATAAAAGGAGGCCTTATGTTTAGGATTTAAACACACCTCTCATTTGCCTTCTTATCTTCTTAAGGCATTTGTATCTTCTCTCTTTATTATTATTTCACTTGTATTTTGGAGTGAAATAAAATATTGGTTGTGTCCGAGGAGTAGGCAAAATTAGCCGAACCTCGTAAATTTTGGTGTTCTTTATATTGTTGCTTTATTGTCTTATTTATTATTTGGTGGCTGCCATAATTTTTGATATAGTAGTTGTGACTCATTCACACTATATACATTTGGCTTCCGCAACAATTGGTATCGGAGCCAAGGTATTATCTCGGTATGCTCTGTGGTTGCAGCGTAGTCTGATCTTCCACATCAGAAAAGATTTATCTTGGTAACTGAGTCAAGGTTCTGTATGAGTATGCTCTGTGGTTACAGCTTAGTCTGATCTTCCATACCAGAAAGGAAATAATCTTGATTTGTGTCGTCAGCTATTAAATAATATTTGTGTCAAAGATGAGAGATAATAAACAAGAAGAATCTACATCAAGTGTCAACAATACGTCATCATTGGCATCTTCGCTTATGACAAGAATTGTGTCAAATGCGAAATTTGCGGTAGAAATTTTTGACGGGTCCGGACATTTTGGGACGTGGCAAGGCGAGGTTCTAGATGTCCTTTTTCAACAAGGGCTAGATCTTGCTATTGAAGAAAAGAGACCAGATGGTATTGGAGAAGAAGATTGGAGAATTATCAACCGTGTTGCTTGCGGTACCATTCGATCCTACCTTGCTAGAGAGTAGAAATATCCATACACAAAGGAAACTTCTGCAAGTAAATTATGGAAAGCACTGAATGATAAATTTTTGAAGAAAAACAGTCAAAATAAATTGTACATGAAGAAGAGACTGTTTCACTTCACCTATGTTCCTGGTACCACGATGAATGAACATATCACCAGCTTCAATAAGTTGGTCACGGATTTGCAAAATATGGATACAACTTATGATGATGGTGACTTGGCCTTGATGTTGTTGGCGTCACTTCCCGACGAGTACGAGCACCTTGAAACTACTCTACTCCATGGAAATGACGAAGTTTCTCTCAGAGAAGTTTGTTCGGCTTTGTACAGCTATGAACAAAGAAAGCGAGAAAAATAGAAGGGCGGAGAAGGAGAAGCACTGTTCGTGAGGGGTCGTCCTCAAAATCAAACGAGGACAAGGAAAGGAAGATCTAAGTCAAGATCTAAACCCAGCAAAGATGAATGTGCCTTTTGTCGAGAAAAGGGGCACTGGAAGAAAGACTGTCCGAAGTTGAATAATAAGGCCAAACATAACAATGGAAAGGCCATTATGAATTCAAATGTTGCTGATTGTGATGATTCGGATTTCTCATTAGTTACAACGGAGTCGTCAACGTCATCAGACATATGGTTGATGGATTCGGCTTGTAGCTATCATATGTGTCCCAACAGGGATTGGTTTGTGAACTTTCAAGAAGGAGAATATGGAGTCGTCCAAACAGCGGATAATAGCCTCTTACCTTATATGGAATTGGTTCAATACGATTAAGGAACCATGATGGAATGATCGGAACATTAATAGATGTTCGATATGTACCGGGTTTGAAGAAAAATCTCATCTCTGTGGGAGCCCTGGAATCAAAATGGTTCAAAATTATTGCAGAAAATGGAGTGATGAGAGTATGCTCCGGTGCACTAGTGGTAATGAAGGCCAATCGAAAGAACAATAACATGTACCGTTATCTCGGTAGTACAGTTATTGGGACAGCGACAGTGACGTCTAGTGACAACAAAGAGGCAGAAACAACCAGGCTATGGCACATGCGCTTGGGACATGCTGGAGGAAAATTCTTGAAAACTCTATCAGATCAAGGTTTGTTGAAAGGGGTAAAGGCTTGCAATTTGGAGTTTTGCGAGCATTGTGTCAAAGTGAAACAGACAAGGGTTAAATTTGGTACAGCAATCCATAATACTAAAGGCATTTTGGATTATGTACATTCTGATGTTTGGGGTCCTTCCAAAACACCTTCATTGGGTGGGAAGCACTATTTTGTGACCTTTGTTGATGATTTTTTCCGAAGAGTATGGGTGTATGCAATGAAGAGCAAAGATGAAGTGCTGGGAATTTTTCTCAAATGGAAGACGATGGTGGAGAATCAAACGGGCAGAAGGATCAAGTGTATTCGCACAGACAACGGAGGTGAATACAAAAATGATCATTTCAATAAGGTCTGTGAAAATGATGGCATCGTCCGACACTTTACTGTCAGACATACACCACAACAGAATGGAGTGGCAGAACGCATGAACCGGACCTTGCTGGAGAAGGTACGGTGTATGTTGTCCAATGCTGGCTTGGGCAAAGAATTTTGGGCCGAGGCAATTACATATGCATGCCACCTCATTAATCGCTTACCATCTGCTGCTATTTATGGCAAGACACCATTTGAAAAATGGTATGGAAAGCCTGCTGTAGATTATGACTCTTTGCACGTATTTGGCTCAACTGCATATTATCATGCGACGGAGTCAAAATTGGATCCAAGGGCAAAGAAGGCTATTTTTATGGGGATTACTTCTGGAGTCAAAGGACATCGCTTATGGTGTCCTATGACAAAGAAAGTAATATTCAGCAGGGATGTTACCTTCGATGAATCTGCTATGGTAAACAAGGTAACAAATGAAGATACCAAACAAGATGATGGTGCTTCTAAGCAGGTGGAGTTTGAGGGAAAATTTATTTTTCCTACACAAGAAGCAGAGGAGGAAACAAATGAAGATTATCCTCTGGGAGGAGAGCCAATAGAGGAGATTCCAACTCAGGAACCTCAACAACAACTTGAATCAATAGCAACCAGCAGGCCAAAAAGGAAAGTAACGAAACCTGTTCATCTCATAGAGACAGTTGCTTGTGCAACCGCAATTGCAGCTGATGATGTTCCCACCACTTATAAAGACGCAGTCCAAAGTTCAGAAGAAGATACGTGGAGGATTGCCATGAATGATGAAATACAGTCCCTTCATTAGAATCATACATGGAGATTGGCCAATCTCCCGAAGGGAAAGAAAGCAATTGGGTGCAAATGAGTATTTGCAAAGAAAGAAGGATTTCCTAACCAAGAAGATGTTCGCTACAAAGCAAGATTGGTGGCCAAAGGATATGCTCAAAAGGAGGGAATTGATTACAATGAAGTATTTTCTCCAGTTGTAAAACATTCCTCCATTCGAATTATGTTGGCTTTGGTAGCACAATTGGATTTGGAACTAGTTCAGATGGATGTAAAACTGCGTTTTTACATGGAAACTTAGAGGAGGAAATCTATATGACTCAGCCAGAAGGATTCAAAGTTGCTGGTAAGGAAAATATGATTTGCAAACTTGAAAAATCGTTGTTCCGGTTGAAACAATCTTCTAGACAATGGTACAAACGATTTGACAAGTTTATGTTGCAGCAAGGGTACAAGAGAAGCAAATACGATCATTGTGTGTATTTGCGCAAGCTTAAAAATGGTTCCTTTATATATCTTCTCCTATATGTTGATGATATATTGATAGCTTCCAAGAATTTGGAAGAAATTGATAAGTTGAAGATTCAACTGAAGAAGGAGTTCGAGATGAAGGATCTGGGTGAGGCGAAGAAAATTCTTGGCATGGAGATAATAAGAGATAAACGTTCAAAGAAACTCTGTTTATCTCAGAAAGAATATTTGAAGAGAGTACTACAACGTTTTGGTATAGATGACAAGACTAAGCCAGTTAGTACTCCACTTGCTCCCCATTTTAAGCTAAGTACTACTATGTCGCCATCGGATGAAGTTGAATGAGAGTATATGTCAAAGGTATCATATGCAAATGATGTTGGTAGCTTGATGTATGCAATGGTCTGTACGAGACGTGACATTTCACAAGTTGTTGGAGTTATTAGCAGATATATGCACAATCCAGGAAAGGAGCATTGGCAAGCTGTGAAGTGGATTCTACGGTATATTTATAATACTGTAGATGTCGGGTTAATTTTTGAGCAGGAAGACAATCAGTCTGTAGCTGGTTATTGTGACTCGGATTTTGCGGGTGATTTGGACAAACGAAGATCAACTACTTGTTATGTGTTCACTTTTGCAAAGGCACCAGTTAGTTGGAAGTCTACTTTGCAGTCAACAGTTGCTTTGTCTACAACAGAGGCAGAGTACATGGCTATTACAGAGGCTGTGAAAGAGGCAATTTGGCTTCAAGGATTGCTAAAGGAGCTTGGTGTTGAACAAAAATGTATCACAATTTTTTGTGATAGTCAAAGTGCTATTCAATTAGCGAAGAACCAAGTTTATCATGCAAGGACGAAGCACATTGATGTTCGGTATCACTTCGTACGAGAAATCATAGAAGAAGGTGGAGTCACGGTGAAGAAAATTCATACTACGGAGAATCCTGCTGATATGCTAACAAAGGTGGTGATTGCGGTCAAATTTCAACATTGTTTGGATTTGATCAACATTGTTGAACACTGAAGATTGAAGATGAAGACACAACCAAAATTTGTTATTGAGAGAAATCGAAGATGTGGAATTTTGCCAAGGTGGAGATTTGTTGAAATGTCAATCTCCCACATCGGTGGGAAACCCCTTTTGTAGGGAATGTTTTCCTATAAAAGGAGGCCTTATGTTTAGGATTTAAACACACCTCTCATTTGCCTTCTTATCTTCTTAAGGCATTTGTATCTTCTCTCTTTAGTATTATTTCACTTGTATTTTGGAGTGCAATAAAATATTGGTTGTGTCCGAGGAGTAGGCAAAATTAGCCGAACCTCGTAAATTCTGGTGTTCTTTATATTATTGCTTTATTGTCTTATTTATTATTTGGTGGCTGCCATAATTTTTGGTATAGTAGTTGTGACTCATTCACACTATATACATTTGGCTTCCGCAAAAGAGGTAAGACCTGTCTACATATTACCCTCCCCAGACCTCACCTCGTGGGAATATACTGGGTTGTTGTTGTTGTTGTTGTTGTACTTATCAATTAAATAACTATATTTAAGTTGTACTTATATGATTGCTGCAAGAGGGAACAAACAAAGAGTATAAACAAAGGAAGAACCAACCAGTCAATGACTATCTCCCTCCCCACATTCCTTCTCCCAGGCAACTGTATAATGACCAACTCTAATTGGTATAGTTCAATTATAGTGTAAGATGTAAAATTATTTAAATTTATAAAATGTATGTTTGTATCCTATACTCTTGGTTTTTCTTCATTTTGGTTTTGTTTATAGCCAAAAAGCTTGTATCTCTGATTATTTTGTCGTGCATTAGGAGATTTGCTTACTCTTAGCGTGTTCGCTTAATGTATTTTTAACCTAATATTATATGCATTGATATTAACATATTTGTTTCTTGTTTATTGTAACTGTTTGCCCAATCGACTTCGTCAATGTTATTTATTAATATTTCCTCCTTTTTTTCTTTTTGCTTTTTTCCCACCTCATTTTGCCCCTTTAAAGATTTTTGGTTCTTTTACTTTCCCCTCCCCACTTAAAATATTTCACACTGTAACTCCACGAACTTTAAATTGAAAGAGGTAACTAAGCATTTTGGTCATTTCGTCTGGCTTTATTTTATATAGATGGGTTGTTTTTCAGTTTTTGGTTTGTGTTCGATGCCTCTTCAATTTTGTTCATGTGTTTTCTGTCCATTCTAATTCCTTTTTATGTCTTCATTATTTTCATTTCAGTGTGCATCTTGATGGAATTTTGATGCTCTCAAACTGTATTGAATTTCGTGGAATAAACTTTGCATTGTATTCTCAATAGGAGCATATTATTTATCTATATGAATGATGAATAGTATTATATGTTCTTGAATATTCATTTGGATACCAGTGAGTGCCATATATCAGTTGGAATTACCGTAACAGTAGTGTATCCCTTTTAGTTTTTTGTGTTCAATTTCTTGTGGTTGTTATCGTAGTTGTTTTAGCATGAGCATTGAAACTGTCTACCAAATTTTTTTTTCCAAAGAAAGACTATTTCCTATTGTTGTTTAAGATTTATTGGAGAAATTCTGATGTTGATATTTTGTAGGAATATTGAAGAATCAAGTTTTAGTATGGCAAGCAGTTGGCCTCAAACACGTGATTTATGCATCTAAATCTTTTTAACTCTGCATTCGTGACATAAGTTCTTCTCTTCTTTTTTTTTTTTGAGTTTAATTTCTGTAAATTTATTATTGTGCTTATAGGTTTATGCTTCTGCTCTTCCCGATTCTCATTAATGGTGGCAATGAATTTTATTTTCCCCAGTTGTCGCTATAATTGTCTATGTAGACATGTACTTGATATATTACTACTATGTTAACTCTAAGATTTCAAGATTCTTCATGCAAATTCCTGCTTTAGATGTATACCTGATATTTAATTTTATCTTGGCTTAGGATTTCTTTGTAGTGAGTACATAAGTACTTTTCAGACCATTTCTCCCTTTTCAATCTATTAGTTGCATTAATCCTTTTGGTAATTTATACTTAGGTCCTGTTGGATTTTTTGGGGCTCCAATTTGCTTGTGAGGAGGATTGTTGAAACAAAATGCGACTGATCTTTTAACGAAGAAGAGTAGGACTCCACTGCTCCATTTTCTTGATATTTGGCAGTAAGGTCACGAAAAATCTCATGGACCATATATCATTGTGGTTGGCCAATGGGTTTAATTATGGTAGCTAGCGCTCCTCGGATTCGTGGGAGCCCGGATAATTTTTTTTTATTCCATAGGCTGCAAAAAAGTTCTATTTTCCTTTGTACTCTCGAGTCTAAGGGGTTTAAACTAAGCAGGTCTAAGACAGAATATCTGGAGTGCAAATTTAGCGCTGAGTCGAGCGAAGTGGGAGGGAGCGTGATGAGTGGATCTCAGGCCATAGCCAAGAAGGATAGTTTCAGATATCTTGGATCGGTGATCCAGGGGGACGGAGAGATAGACGGGGATGTCACTCACCGTATAGCGGCGGGGTGGTCGAAGTGGAGGCTTGCATCAGGAGTCTTGTGTGATAAGAAAGTGCCACAGAAACTCAAGGGGAAGTTTTATAGAGTTGTGGTTAGACCTGCTATACTGTATGGGACGGAGTGTTAGCCGATGAAGAAATCTTATGTTCAGAGGATGATGATTGCGGAGACGAGGATGCTTAGGTGGATTTGCGGGCTCACCAGGTTAGATAAGATTAGGAACGAAGTTATTCAGGAGAAGGTGGGGGTGGATGCAAGAGGCGAGGCTTCGGTGATTCGGGCATGTGCGGAGGTGAAGCCCCGACGCCCCGGTGAGGAGTTGTGAGCGGCTAGCGGTGGTCGGTGTGAGGCGAGGCAGAGGAAGGCCTAAGAGATACCGGGGAGAGGTAATTAGACAGGACATGGCCGGGATGCGGATTTCCGAGGACATGACCCTTGATAGGAAAGTCTGGAGGTCTAGTATCAGGGTTGTAGGATATGGGCTTCTAGATTTTTCATACCCATGAGGCAAAAAATAAAAAATTTCGATACAACTGATGATTAGTTTGTATTCTCTTTTGGTAGCCATTTTTGGTAGTTACTGTTTTGATATCATTGCATGCCCGTTTCTTTATGGTACATATGCATCTTATGTTTAGATAATTTTTATGAGGTGTATGCTGGAGTAACTAATGCGGTTTTTGTTTTTGTTTGCCTTTTTTCCATGCGCCGAGGGTCGATTGGAAACAGCCTCTCTGCCCTCTCGGGTAGAGGTAAGGCCTGTCTACATATTACCCTCCCCAGACCCCACCTTGTGGGAATATACTGGGTTGTTGTTGTTGTTGTTGTTGTTTTGTACTTAAATTAGAATAAAGAGATTCTGATTGATCCTGTCACGACCCCAAAACCCGGTCGTGATGGTGTCCAGCACATTGCTAGGCCAGTCTGACCAACCAACTATAACACAGAGCTATCAGCTCACACTTTACCCGTTTTATGCATAAACAATGATAGTATAATGAAATAACATCCAACACATTGGGATTAGACATCCCAAAACCAGTATAAATCTCCCACCGAATTAGGAGTCATAAGTCATGAGCCTCTACGAGAATATAAAGATGTGATAGTGTATACAAATGTGTACAAGTGTAGAATAGACTAAGCAAGTAAAGATGGACCGGAGAGCCAGGTCCTACGGATGCTAGCAGCTACCTCAACTGTCCAAGTGAAGCTCTCCGAGCAGATGTAGTCTCAGTTCTGCTATGATGTACCTGGATCTGCACACAAGGTGCATGGAGTAGTGCGAGTACTTCCAACTCAATGGTAATAAGCACGGGTAAGATAGCGAAGGTAAGAAAATCCAATACAACACTAAGCAAGGCTATACAACAATATCCTGTATCAGTTATCGACATGAGCAATATCAGCTATCAAAATAACAGGTATAGCTAAATGCAATGCAATGCATGAATATGACCACTACGGCGCGTAGCCCGGTCCATTTGGGTACCCGTGCTCACTGTGGGGATTCAGACTCCGGAGGTACTCCTACAGCCCAAGCACAATATCATGATATGCTGCGGCGCGCAGCCCGATTCACTACCAGTAAGCTATAATGCAATGCAAGCCTCACAGACATAGAAATAGTATTTGAAATCTCTTTTTAATCATTTTCAGTAGAAAATAATGTTTCATAAATTCCAGAGTTTGGAAAACTATTTTAGACAGTAATAGCTCAGGACTGGTATCAAAATAGTATGCCAATATCATAGAGACAATAGCAACGATCCTTGCGGGATCCCAATAACTGGCTCAAAGCCCCAAGATATCCACAACCATCCAAGTAAGAGGTTTACCGGCTTAATAATAGCCAACAACACAGTATAGTATTATCAGGTCGGACTAAACCATAGTCCCCAATCACATTCGACCCCGCACTCATAGGAGAGTAGGTGTCTCGCCTCAATATAGCATCACATAGTGATATACCGAGGTTTCGAACCCACTGGTCATCACCCACACCCATTACTCACCTCGACTCGGCTCGAAGACTGGTCCACAATGCTCTTGCCACGAGAGCCGGCCTCCACGGGTGTATAATATGATCAAAATCAATAGAAATGCATCAAAACAGGCTAAAGGGACATCACCCAACCGAAACAACTAGAATTACACCAAAAACCACAAAGTTGCCAAAAACCGACTTTTGGTACGCTTCTCGAAAAATTACAAAAGTTACATTTTCAGAATTCTTATCTCAACAAGAGTCCGTGCATATAAAGTTTATCAAAATCGAACTCCGTTTGCCTATTCAAATTGATGATTTTCAATAACGCAGGCTTAAAGCAAAAACCTCCATTAATACACCTCTAGTTCTTCCAATTACAGGTATAAAATCCATATTTTAGCAAGATAATAACGTAAATTAAGTCCATGAATGATTACCTGAAGAATCCCTTCAATTTCCTCTTAAAATTGCCCCAAATCGCCTCTTAGTTTAATCCCTTTGCGTGATATAACATTATGAAATTTTAACCTTCTGTTTCTTTAGCACTGTTACGATGTCCGTTTCTGCAGTATTGGACTCGCATAAGCATGTCCGCTTCTGCGAATATTTTGTCGCTTCTGCGAGGACTCACTTAACTCCCCTTTCGCTTTTGCGGTCCAAGTCTCGCACCTGCGAGACCGCTTAAGTGACCACTTCTTCGCTTTTGCGAAGATCACCCAAATGTCAATTTCCGCTTCTGCGGCCTTTGGTTCGCACCCGCGATGCCGCTTCAGCGGAATGAGCTCCGCTTCTGCGAAACTTCATCTTCCAGCCTCCAAGCGCTTCTGCACACAAAAGTCCTCTTCTGTGGACTCGGCTCCGCAACCTCTTTTCCGCAGGAGGGAAAATAGCAGCGGTCAGGTATATCAGACCTGCTGCAAACTCCAAAATCCCCCGTTTCACCTTCCAAAAATAACCCGAGGCCCCGGGACCTCAACCAAAAATACAATTCCACTCTAAATCATCATACGAACTTGTTCCAATCATAAAAACACACCCTCAAACACTCGAATCATAAAATTAAGGCCGGTTTAAGCCTAAGGTTCAACTAAAACTTTTGAAACCTAGATTCTAACAAAAACACAACCAAACGATATCCGAATAACCTGAAAATTTGCAGACACATTCAAAATCACCTAACGAAGCTACTGCAACTGTAAGAATTCCATTCTGACTCCCGGATCAAAATCTCACCTATCGATCGGATTCCGCCAAAATTCCAACTTAGCCAATTCAAGCTTATTTCTACACCGGACCTCCAAATTCGATTCTAATTGCTCCCCTAAGTCACAAATCACCTCTCGGAACTAACCAAATCATCAGAATTTGTTTCTGAACCCTCTAACCACATATTCAACTCTAGATTGACTTTTCGTAAACAAGCTTCACTAAAAAAGGCTATATGCCTCATTTTCAGCCAGAATCAATCCCAATTCACTCAATAGACTCTAACACATATATAGAAACATGAAACATATAAATGAAGGGGTAATGGGGTGGTAAATCTCATGACGACCGGTCGGGTTGTCACATTCTCCCCCACTTAAGAAAACGCTCATCCTCGAGAAGGTCAAAAAACATACCTGGAGACTCAAATAAGTGAGGATATTTGCTCTGCATCTCCTGCTCGATCTCCCAAGTGGCCTCCTCCACGGGTCGACCTCTCCACTGAACTTTTACTGATGCAATGTCCTTGGATCTCAATCTCCTCACCTGACAATCCAATATAGCTATAGGCTCCACATCATAGGTCAAGTCATCATCAAGCTAAATAGTACTAAAATCCAACACATGCGATGGGTCGCCAATATATTTTTGGAGTATAGATACGTGAAACATTGGATGAATACCTGAAATATTGGGTGGCAAAGCAAGCATATAGGTCACCTCTCCAATCCTCCTGAGGATCTCAAAATGGCCAATAAATCTCGGAATGAGCTTTCTTTTCTTCCCAAATCTCATGACTCCTTTCATAGGCGAAACCTTCAGTAAGACCTTCTCACCCACAAAATAAGACACATCCCGAACCTTCCGATCCGCATAACTCTTCTGGCGCGACTGAGCTGTGCGAAGTCTCTCCTGAATCACCTTCACTTTCTCCAAACCATCCTGGACTAACTCTGTCCCCAACAACCTTGCCTCACCGGGCTCAAATAAACCAACTAGAGATCTACATCGTCTCCCATATAAAGCCTCATACGGTGCCATCTGGATACTAGATTGGTAGCTGTTGTTATAGGCAAACTCTGCGAGAGGAAAATAATCAGCCCATGAACCACCGAAATCTAAAACACAGGCTCTCAACATATCTTCCAAGATCTGAATAGTACGCTCGGACTGCCCGTTTATCTGAGGATGAAATGCAGTATTCAACTCAACCTGGGAGCCCAACTCACGCTAAAATATCCTCAAGAACTGCGAAGTAAGCTGAGTATCGGTCTGATATGATAGAAACTGGGACTCCATGCAATCTCACAATCTCCCGTATGAATATCTCAGCTAACCGCTCTAAGGAGTACGTAGTACACACAGGAATGAAGTGAGCTGACTTGGTCAACCTATCCACAATCACCCAAACTGAATCAAACTTCCTCACTGTCTGAGGGAGTCCACTAACAAAGTCCATAGTGATCCTTTCCCACTTCCATTCGAGAATATCAATACGATAAAACACGCCTCTGAGCCTCTAATGCTCATACTTGACCTGCTGACAGTTGGGGCACCATGCTACATGTCTCACAATGTCCATCTTCATCTTCCTCAACCAATAATGTTGTTTTAGGTCCTGGTACATCTTCACGACATCTGGATGGATAGAATACCGCGAGCTAAGGGCCTCCTCCAATACCAACTCACGAAGGCCATCAACATTGGACACGCATATCTGGACCTGCATCCTCAATACACCATCACTATCAATAGTGACATCTCTGACATCATCATGTTGAACTCTATCCTTAAGGACAAGCAAGTGTGGATCATCATACTGGCGCTCACGAATACGATCATACAAAGAAGACCGAGAAACAACATAAGCCAATACCCTACTAAGCTCTGAAATTTCTAACCTCACTAGCCGATTGGCTAACGCCTGAACATCATAAGAAAATGATCTCTCCCCAACTGGAATATATGCCAAGCTGCCCATACTGACCGCCTTTCGGCTCAAAGCATCGGCCACCACTTTGGCCTTCCCCGAATGATATAGAATAGTAATGTCATAATCTTTGAGCAACTCAAGCCATCTCTGCTGTCTCAAATTAAGATCCCTCTGTCTGAACAAATGCTGGAGTCTACAATAATCGATATACACCTCACACGACAGGCCGTACAAATAGTGCCTCCAAATCTTCAAGGCATGAACTATGGTAGCTAACTCCAAATCATGAACATAGTAGTTCTTCTCATGAGGCTTCAACTGACGAGAAGCATAAGCAATCACTCTACCCTTCTACATCAACACACAACCTATCCCCACTCTCGAGGCATCACAATATACAGTCATTAATACTGGAGCTGTGGTCAAAGCTATCTTGAGCTTCTAAATGCTCTCCTTGCACTCATCTGACCAAACAAATGGTGCACCCTTCTGCGTCAACCTGGTCAGAAAAGAAGCAATGGATGAAAATTCATCAACGAATCGGCGATAATACCCCGCCAAACCAAGGAAACTCCTGATCTCCGTAGCTGAGGACGGTCTAGGCCAACTCTGCACCGCCTCTATCTTCCTCGGGTCAACCTGAATACCATCACAAGACACCACATGACACATAAATGCTACTGACTGGAGCCAAACTCGTACTTGGAGAAATTAGCGTATAATTTCTCCTCCCTCAACCTCTGCATCACAATGCTCAAATGCTGAGCGTGCTCCTCCTGGCTACGGGAGTAAACTAGAATATCATCAATGAACACGAACACGAATGAATCCAAATATGGCTTGAACACACTATTTATCAGATGCATGAACGCTGCTGGGCGGTTGGTCAGCCCAAAAGACATCACAAGGAACTCATAGTGCACATATCTAGTCCTGAATGCAGTCTTCATAATATCAGAGTCCCTAATGTTCAGTTGATGATAGCCTAAACGAATATCAATCTTCGAGAACACCCTCGCACCCTATAACTGATCAAATAAATCATCAATGCGCGATAGGAGGTACTTGTTCTTCACTGTTACCTTGTTCAACTATCTATAATCAATGCATATCCGCATAGAACCATCTTTCTTCTTAACAAATAACACTGGTGACACACTAGGGCGAATGAATCCCTTATCCAAAAGCTCCTGAAGCTGTTCTTTCAATTCCTTCAGGTCAACTGGTGCCATCCGATAACGAGGAATAGAAATGGGCTGAGTGCCCGACACCAAGTCAATACCAAAATCGATGTCCCTGTGCGGTGGCATACCCGGCAGGTCTGATGGGAATACATATGGAAACTCCCTCACAACATGCAAAGAATCGACACTAGGAGTCTCAGCTCCCACATCCCTCACAAATGTTAAATACGACAAACACCCTTTTTCAACCATTCTCTGAGCCTTCAAGAAAGAAATAACACGGCTAGGGACGTAATCAGTCGAACCCCACCACTCAATCTGAGGAATACCAGGAATAGCCAATGTAACTGTCTTGGCATGTCAGTCCAATATAGCATGGCACAGAGACAACCAGTGCATGCCCAATATCACCTCGAAGTCCACCATACCTAACAATAACAGATCTACCTGGGTCTCCAGACCCCCAATAGAAATAACACAGGATCTATAGACATGATCCACAATAATCGTATCACCTACTAGGGTGGATACATGACCAGGCAATCAAGCCTACCATGGGTCGCACCTAAATAATGTGAAAAATAAGAAGACACGAACGAACATGTGGACCCGGGACCAAATAAGAAAGAGGCATCTCTGTGACAAACTGAAATGATACCTATAATAAGTGCATCGGAGGCAACTATATCACGCTTATCAGAAAGTGTATAGAAACGTGTCTGGCCCCCGCTCGATCCTCCTCACCTCGGGGGAGACCTCGAGAAGACTGACCTCCGCCTCTACTAACCTGAGATGGTGCTGGACAGGAAGGCTGATCCCCCTGCTGAGACCTATCCTTGCGAAGTCGAGGGCACTACCTCCTGATGTGGCCAAACTCTCCACACTCAAAACAGTTGCCTGGCGCTGGAGAAGGGGACTGAAGGGAACCCCTCGCCGCAGACGATCCCTAGGCTAAAGAAGTAGGTGTTGTACTCTAAGTTGGGAGGGCACTAAGTGAAGACTGGCCCTGCTGGAAACCCAGGCGGCCACGACCAGAAGAAGAAGTATCACGACCCTAGTTCACAAATCGTGAATATCTCATGACGGCACCAAATCCTCGCGACTAGGTAAGCCTAACACAATGCGAAATATACAATTTCATGAAAGAAAGATAAGATAATAGCGGAATGATGTAAATAAAATGTAATAAGTGCCGCTCGGCACATACACTTCGCCAAATACTAGAAGAAAACACAACTACTAAGACCCGGAAAATCACGGGCAACATAGACTAATAGAGAGAGTACAACTGTGGCTCTATACATAAAGAATGTATATACAACGGAAGTAAGGAAATAGCTGACATCACTAATAAGAATAGAAAAAGACCCTCCGGATCTGCGGACGTAGCAGATCATACCTCGAGTCTCCTGACGGTACTCCTACATCACCTGTAGTGCGCCTGATCTGATGTGCCTGGATCTGCATAACAAAAGTGTGCAGAAGAGTAGTGTGAGTACACCATGGTGGTATTCAGTAAGTGTCAAGCCTAACCTCGATGGAGTAGTGACGAAGAAGGTCAGGGCCCTACCGAGAAATAATAACATAAGGGCGGCCTGACTGAGAAGGTCTAGATGAGCGACCTCTGCCCTACTGAAACTGCCCTCTGGATGGAGAACCACTAAAGCTACCACAACCTCGAGGCCTCTTGGCCTCCAGCTCCTCCCGCTCATAGCGACGATCCGCCTCAATGGAGCATTCCATATCCACAACCTAACTATACTTATTTCTTTAATTTTTCTACCCATTTACACATATTTAGGCCTAGGAATTCAAAAAATATTGAAGGAAAACGAAGAAAATGAGTCAAGAATCACTTACCCAAGAGTTTGATGAAGAATTGATCAAGAATCGCCCAAGAAGCTGTGGAGAAGAGAGAGTTTATGAAATGAGATGAAAATTCCGATTCTGTTCTGTTTTAGGATTAAATTCACTGGACAACATTTTTGTTCTACGCGATCGCGTGAACAGGGTCGCGATCATGGAAGGTAAATGCTCAAGTCTACGCGATCGCGTGGATAGAGTTGCGATCGCGTAGAAGAAATTCGTTGGGTGGTTTGTTTGCACTACACGATCACGTGGAAGGGCTTGCAATCGCATTAAAGAATGACGGGAAGCTACGCGATCGCGTGAAATGGGATGCGATTGCGTTGAGGAAATGGTCCAGGCAGTGCGATCGCATGAACAAGGACGCGATCGAGTAGAGTAAAACCTCTGTGTAAAAATTGCAGAAAATCTGCTAGTTTCCTAATTCCAAAAACACCCCGAACCACCTCCGAAACACTCCCGAGCCCTCGAGGCTCCAAACCAAGTATGCCCACTAACCCAAAAACATCATACGAACTTGCTCGCACGATCAAATCGCCAAAATAACATCAAAATCAATGAATTGAGCCTTAAAACTCAAGATTTATTTCAAAATTTCAAAACTTCCAAAATTTCCAATTTAAGGCCGAACCACGTCAAACGACGTCCGTTTTCAACCAAACTTTACAGGAAGCGCTTAACCAATATATATGACTTGTACCGGGTGTCGGAACCAAAATACGAGCCCGATACCATTACTTTTTAATCAAATTTCAATTTTATTTTCCTTAAACATTTCAAGAAAACAATTTAATAGAAAAATTCTTTTACCGGGGTTCTAGACCTCGGATTTCGATTCCAGGCATACGCACGAGTTCCATATTTTTCTATAGATTTTCTGATACCGTCAAATCACGAGTCCGGGTCTGTTTACCAAAAATGTTGACCAAAGTCAACTATATCAATATTAATATCAAAATTCTTCAAATTTTTCACATATTTCAATATAAAAATTTTCCATCTTCGCGCCTGGACTTCGCACGCAAATTGAGGAAACTATAAATGAGGTTTTCAAGGCCTCAGAAGCTCGAAATGATTGAGAGAACACGTGATGACTCTTTGGGTCGTCACATTCTCCACCTCTAAAACAACCGTTCGTCCTCGAACGGACAATAGAAAGAAGTACCTGAGTCAGGGAATAGATGAGGATATCGGCTCCGCGTGTCAGACTCGGACTCCCAGGTCGATGCCTCAGGAGGCTGACCGCTCCACTGAACTCGCACAGAAGGAAAACTCTTTGACCTCAACTGTCGAACCTGCCGTTCTAGAATGGCTACCAACTCCTCCTCAAAAGATAGATCCTTGTCAAATTGGACAGTGCTGAAATCTAACACGTGCGATGGATCGCCATGATATTTTCGGAGCATGGATACTGAAACATTGGATGTACAGCTGATAAGCTAGGTGGCAAGGCAAGCTTATATGCCACCTCTCCCACACGATCAAGAATCTCGAATGGGCCAATAAACCTAGGGCTAAGTTTTCCCTTCTTTCCAATCTCATCACGCCCTTTATAGGCGACACTCGGAGCAATACCCGCTCTCTAACCATGAAAGCTATATCTCGAACCTTGCGATCTACTTAGCTCTTTTGCATGGACTGAGCTGTGCGAAGCCTATCTTGAATGATATTGACTTTATCTAAGGCCTCCTGAACTAGATCTGTACCCAACAACCGAGCTTCTTCCGGTTTAAATCATCCAATTGGAGAACGACACCGCCTACCATACAAGGCTTCATAAGGAGCCATCTGAATGCTCGATTGATAGCTATTATTATAAGAAAACTCTGCCAAAGAAAGGAATTGATCCCACGAACCTCCAAAATCAATAACCCACTCCCGAATCATATCTTCCAATATCTGAATAGTCCTCTCGGACTGACCATCCGTCTAGGGATGAAAGGTTGTACTTAGCTGGCTTTGGGTGCCCAACACTTATTGAACCGCCTTCCATACATGTGAGGTAAATTGCGTACCTCGATCTGAAATAATAGAGATAGGCACACCATGAAGGCGAACAATCTCCCTGATATAAATCCCAGCTAATCTCTCGGATGAATAGGTAGTGGCAAATCGGAATAAAATGAGCTGACTTGGTCAGCCTATCAACAATCACCCAAACAGCATCAAACTTCTTCCGAGTCATCGGAAGTCCAGAAACGAAGTCCATTATGATCCGCTCCCACTTCCATTCAGGAAGCTCAATTCTCTATAATAAGCCGCCGGGTCTCTGATGTTCATACTTAACATGTTGACAATTTAGACACCGCACTACATATGCCACAATATCCTTTTTCATTCTATGCCACCAATAATGTTGCCGCAAATCTTGATATATCTTTGTTGTGCCTGGATGAAACGAATACCGTGAACTGTGAGCTTCTTCTAAAATCAATTCTATAAGCCCATCAACATTTGGCATACAAATGCGCCCTTGCATCCTCAGAATCCCATCACCATCTAAGTTGACCTGCTTGGCATCTCTTCGTTGAACCGTGTCTTTAAGGTCACATAAATAAGAATCATTATATTGTTGATCGCGGATACGCTCCAATAATGAAGAGCGAGCGAACATGAAAGCTAGCAGTCGACTAGGCTCAGAAATATCCAACCTCACAAATCAGTTGGCTAAAGACTGAACATCCAAAGCAAGCGGCCTCTGATTAACTGGAATATAAGCAAGACTACCCATACTGGCTGACTTCCTACTCAAAGAGTCAGCCACTACGTTTGCCTTTCCCAGATGATATAAAATGGTGACATCATAATCTTTCAGCAATTCTAGCCACCTTCTCTGCCTGAAATTCAACTCCTTCTGTTTAAACAAATATTGAAGACTCTTATGATCGATGTATACTTCACATGCCACACCATACAAATAATGCCTCTAGATCTTCAATGCGTGAACAATCGCCGCCAATTCTAGATCATGAATTGGATAGTTCTTTTCATGAATCTTCAACTGCCTCGAAGCATAACCAGTAACCTTGCCATCCTGCATTAACACCGTACCAAGCCCAATACGGGAAGCATCACAATAAACAGTATAAGGTCCCGTACTTGTGGGTAAAACCAATACCGATGGTGTGGTCAAGGCTGTCTTGGGCTTCTGAAAGCTCGCTTCACATTCATCTGACCATTCAAATTGAACACCCTTCTGTGTCAATCTGGTCAGTGGGGTTGCAATAAACGAAAACCCTTCCACGAATCGCCGATAATAACCCGCTAATCCCAAGAAACTCCAAATTTCTATGGCTGATGTCGGTCTAGGCCAGTTCTTGACTGTCTCAATCTTGTTTGGATCAACCTGAATACCTGCTGCCATCACAATATGACCCAGGAATGCAATTGAACTTAGCCAAAATTCACACTTTGAAAATTTTGCATATAGTTGGCTATTTTTCAGAGTCTGCAAAGCCACTCTGACATGCTTCGCATGCTCCTCCTGACTGCGGGAATATATTAATATATCATCAATGAAGACTATTACAAACAAGTCTAAATAAGGCCGGAACACCCGATTTATCAATTCCATAAAAGTTGTCGGGGCATTTGTCAACCCAAAGGACATGACCAGAAATTCATAATGTCCGTACCGAGTGCGGAATGTTGTCTTAGGGATATCGGATGCGCTAATCTTCAGCTGATGATAGCCAGATCTCAAATCTATCTTCGAAAATACCTTGGCACCCTGAAGTTGATCAAATAAATTATCAATTCGTGGGAGTGGATATTTATTTTTGATAGTCACCTTGTTCAACCTGCCGATAGTCAATGCACATTCTCATCAAACCATCTTTCTTCTTTACAAATAATATTGGTGCACCCCATAGCCAAACATTGGGTCTAATGAAACCCTTTTCAAGTAAATCCTACAACTGCTCCTTCAATTCTTTTAACTCTGGCAGAGCCGTATGATATGGGGGAATAGAAATGGGCTGAGTGCCTGGAGCCAAGTCAATGCGAGAATCAATATCCCTGTCGGGTCGCATACTCGGTAGGTCTGAAGGAAATAGTTTAGGAAATTTGCAGACCACGGCATAGAGTCAATAGAAGGAACCTCACCACTGGAATCATGGACATAGGCAGAATAAGCCAAACACCCTTTTTCAACTTTATGCTGAGCCTTAACATAAGAAATAACATTGCGGCTAGTATGACCTGAAATTCCTTTCCACTCTATACGAGGCAAATTCGGCAGAGCTAAAGTCACAATCTTGGCATGGAAATCTAAAATAGCATGATATGGAGATATCTAGTCCATGCATAATATAATATCGAAGTCCACCATATTTAGGAGCAATAAATTAGCATGGGTCTCAAGACCCTCAATCACTACAATACATGACCGATGAACTCGATCAACCCCAATAGAATCGCCTACTAGTGTAAACACATGAACAGGAACACCCAGTGGATCACTAGGCTGAAACAAGTACGGTGCAAAATAGGATGACACTTACGAATATGTAGACCCAATGTCAAATAATGCTGATGCCTTTCTAACACAAACCAAAATAATACCTGTAATGATGGCATCTGAGTACTCAACCTCTAGTCTAGCAGGAAGTGCATAACACCGGGGTTGGGCCCCACCAACCTGAGCAGTATCTCTGGGACGATTAGTTGTTGCTTGGTCTCCACCTCTATGACCTCTGCCTCTACCTCTATGTCCTCTACCACCACCTCTAGCTGGCTGGGCAGGCTATGGGGGAACCGAGGCCTGGACTATAGCACGAGAACACTGCTGTAGAGAGCTGTCAGAAGCTCGAGGGCAATACATTGCAATGTGCCTAAGATCACCGCACGTAAAACAAGCCCTCGACTACTGAGAATAGCAAAGTGGTGGTGCACTGATAGGCTGCAGATCAGAATAATGTGGCTGAGGATTATGACCACTAAAAGCATCGTGAGAAACCTGAAGAGCTGACTGATAAGGCCTAGGAGGGTGGCGTCTACCATAAGAATCTCTACCTCCAGACGAGGTACCACTAAATCTGCCTGAATTACGGGGTCTCTTATCCGATCCATGACCTGCTCCCTGTGACAAAGCCATCTCGATCTGGCGGGCTGCATTAGCCGCCTCCTGAAAAGTGATTTCAGTTCCTGCTCCCATAGCCATCTGCAGTCGAATTGGCTGATTCAAGCCATCAATAAATATTCTCACCCTTCATGATCTGTGGGGAGTATGACAATGCCATGACGAGCCAGGTCCACGAACCTAGTCTCGTACTCTGTGACAGACATAGAACCCTAATGAAGATGATCAAATTGTTTGCGGAGCCTCCCTCTGAGTTACTGGAAGGCAATTTTCCAAGTATAACTCTGCAAATTGGCCCCAAGTCAAAGATGATGATCATTCTGGTCTGGATAGACAATAATCTCTCCACCAAGTCTTGGCAGAACCAGATAATCGAAAAGTAGCAAAATCCACACCATTAGTCTCCATAATGGCCATAGTACGGAGAATCTCGTGGCAGCTATATAGGAAATCCTGGGGATCCTCTAAAGGAGTGCCACTGAATGTGGTAGTGAACAGCTTGGTAAACCTGTCCAATCTGCATAACACGTCAGCAGAGATAGATGCACTATCATTAGCCTGAGTCACTATAACAGGCTGAGCTGCCTCAACTGGCTGAATCACAGGAACCTGAGCCTAGGGAATTACTGGATCCGGAGTGCGCGTAGGAAGAGTCTCATTACCTCCTCTAGCCTGAGAAGTGGCTGGATCTACTGGTAGTAAACCTGCTCTGCTCTGGTGATATTATCCATAAAACCTGCTATCCGGATTAAAGCATCCTGAAGATCTGGTGTAAACATAATCCATCCTGGGACCTGAGCTGGGCCCACTGGAACTGCTGAGGCTGGAACCTCCTCCTCGATATGAACCTGAGGTTCATGACTCAATTCATTTTTCATTGCATATCTTGTGGTAGGCGTACCACTCGCTCCCAGATTTAACAATAGGCTACTGGCAACTATGGCCAATGCCAAGATTCAAATAACTTTGTGGTCGGCGTGCCACACGATTCCATTTCTTATTATATAAGTGGACGGCGTGCCACACGATCCCAATTTTTTAATATATAAGTGGTCGGCATGCCACATGATCCCAATTCTTTAATAATGTATATTAGCGGCATTAAACCAATAATTTCTAATCAACACTAAGTGTATAAAATTATTATCGGTATTAAACCAATAATATTCACTTTCAATAATATTTATATTACCGGTGTAAAGCCAATAAATAATAATAAATCAACAATATTTCTCTGTTACCAGTGTGACACCAATAACTCTTAATCAACAATTTATATATATTATCGGTATAAACCAATAATAATTTCATTTCACATAATTACATAAGATTAATAAGAATTTAATCCATTTAAGACCCACGGTAATGCTCGACCCCCACCGTATAGATTCTCATCACCATGCCTATACGTCAGACTCCACATATAACAATTTAGACATAAGCTCAATTCCTATTCCCTCAAGCTAGGATAGAACGAACACTTAACTCGAAAGTTTAGGAACAATTCAATCCGTAGTAATGCCTTTTCCTTTCGAATTTGGCTCCAATATAATCGTATCTATACAAAATTAATTTAATATCATCAGTTCAACTTAACAAACGAGTTAATATGTCTAAATATAATTTTTACAACATTCTACCCGGAATAGTAAAAATCGACTCCGGGCCCACATGATCGAAACTTGAGGTTCAAACCAAAATAAATTCACTCAATCATCCACGAGTTCAAATATACAATTTGTTCTTAAGTTCGACCCCAAAACGAGGTCTAGATCGTAAATTCTTTGAAACCCCTAACTATACTATTTCTCTAATTTTGCTACCCATTTACACATATTTAGGCCTAGGAATCCAAATAATGTTGATGGAAAATGAAGAAAACGAGTCAAGAATCACTTACCCAAGAAGTTTGATGAAGAATTGCTCAAAAATCGCCCAAGAAGCTGTGGAGAAGAGAGAGTTTGAGAAAAATGGGATTTTATCCCGTTTGTTATATTTTTGCAGAACTTAAAATCACTGGGAAAATTTACTCTATGCGATCGAAAAGCCTGTGATACGATCACATAGAAGAAAATAAGGGGGCAGAAAAATTACTCTATGCGATCGCGGAACAGTAATGCTATCGCATAGAAGAAAATATGAGGAGCTGAACTTGCTCTATGCGATCGCAGGACTTGTATGCGATCGCATAGAAGGATTTCTGGGTCTCAAAATTTTACTTTATGCGATCGCGTATGGATAATGCGATCACATAGAAGGATTTCCTGGACTTCACATTTACTCTATGCGATCGCGGGGTTGTAATTCGATCGCATAGAACAAACTGGATGGCAACTAAATTAACTTTATGCGATCACGAAGGAACTATGCGATTGCATAGAACAAATTAATGACTTCCCAATTTACTTTATGCGATCGCATAGAACAAAAACCTGGACACCGGCAACCAACAAAAATACAAGATTTTTGTAAGTCTAAAACATCCCGTTACCTATCCGAAACTCACCCGAGCCCTCGGGGCTCCAAACCAAATATGTACACTGACGCAAAAACATCATATGAACTTCCTCGCGCGATCAAATCGCAAAAATAACATCAAAATCAATGAATTGAGCCTTAAAACTCAAGAATTCTTTCAAAATTTCATAACTTCCAAATTTTCCAATTTAAAGCCGAAACACGTCAAACGACGTCCGTTTTCAACCAAACTTTAGAGGAAGTGCTTTACCGATATATATGGCATGTACCGGTCGTCGGAACCAAAATACAAGCTCGATACCATTACTTCTTAATCAAATTTCAGATTCATTTTCCTTAAACATTTTTAGAAAATAATTTAACAGAAAAATTCTTTTACCAGGATTCTAGACCTCGGATTTCGATTCCGGGCATACGCCCGAGTTCCATATTTTTCAACGGATTTTTTGAGACCGTCAAATCACGGGTCCGGGTCCATTTACCAAAAATGTTGACCAAATTCAACCATATCAAAATTAATATCAAAATTCTTCAAAATTTTCACATATTTCATATATTTCAACATAAACATTTTCCAGTTTTGCGCCTGGACTGCGCACGCAAATTGAGGCAACTATAAATATGGTTTTCAAGGCCTCAGAAACTTGAAATGATTGAGAAAACACGTGATGACCTTTTGGGTCGTCACATACGTACAGCAGCAGCGGCAACAACATGATTGTGGATATTCCAACTACTGAGACTTTGAGGTAGCCTTGCAGGCGTCTGCAGGACCCGTTGTCTCCTCTATCTATATTTTTCATTCTATTATCTCATGTATTCGATATAAATATCTTATATTTCTTTCAGACGATTATGTGTATTATTCTTAGAAGTTCATTAGTATTGTGACACCTGTCTTGGGTAGTGTATCGTGTTTGGGTTTTTTTATCGTATTTAGTAAAATTTGCCAAGTCTTCCGCTAAGTTTAATTATTCTGCTTTAACTACATGATTTTATTTAAAGTCTTAAGAAGAAAGTTTCCACTAATGAAAATGTAAGTAAAAATTGGCTTGCCTAGCTTCCACTAGTAGGCGCCATCATGACTCCCAATGGTGGGAAATCCGGGTCGTGACATGTTGGTATTAGAGCTCTAGGTTGCACAGGTCTCACAACTCACGAACAACCTTAGTAGAGTTTGAGGGCTCGGTACATAGACGTTTGTATATATCCCCCAGAGACTACAGAGTTAGGCAAATATTCCATTTATTCTTTCCGGTCGTGCGACTCTGATCTTTCAAATAATAATTGAATTTCTACTTTATTCTTCCGTAGATGGCAAGAACACGCACATCCTCATCTACTAACCAGCAGCCCGAGTTCCCAGCAGCGGCAGCTCCCGCTAGGGGCAAAGGCCGAGGTCGAGGTCGTCCTAGAGGCCGATGTAGGGGTAGAGCTCAGCCCCAAGCAGTAGCACAAGTGGCAGAACCTCAGGTTCATATCGAGGAGAAAGTTCTCGCCCCAGCAGTTCCAGTGGGCCCAGCTCAGGTCCCAAGAGGGATTATGTTTACACCGGATCTTCAGGATGCTTTAGTCCGGATAACAGGTTTTATGGAAAATATCACCAGAGCAGGTTTACTACCAGTAGCACCAGTCACTTCTCAGGCTAGAGGGGGTAATCAGACTCCTGCTACGCACACTCCGAAGCCAGTAATTCCCTAGGCTCAGGTTCCTGTGATTCAGCTAGTTGAGGTAGTTCAGCCTGTTATAGTGACTCAAGCTAATGATGGTGCAGCTATGTCTGCTGACGCGTTATGGAGATTGGACATGTTGACCAAGCTGTTCACTACCACATTCAGTGTCACTCCTTTAGAGGATCCCCAGGATTTCCTATACAACTGCCACGAGGTTCTCTGTGCTATGGGCATTTTGGAGACTAATGGTGTGGATTTTGCTACTTTTCTATTATTTGTTTCTGCCAAGACTTGGTGGAGGGATTATTGTCTATCTAGACCAGCAGGATCATCCTCTTTGACTTGGGGTCAATTTGCAGAGTTGTTCTTGGAAAAGTTCCTTCCAGCAACTCAGGGGGAGGCTCTGCACAAGCAATTTGAGCGTCTTCATCAGGGTTCTTTATCTATCATGCAGTACGAGACTAGGTTCGTGGACCTGGCTCGTCATGCCATTGTTATACTTCCCCTAGATCGAGAAAGGGTGAGAAGATTTATTGATGGCTTGAATCAGCCAATTCGATTGTAGATGGCTGTGGGAGCAGGGACTGAACTCACTTTTCGGGAGGCGGCTAATGCAGCCCGCCGGATCAAGATGGCTCTGTCACAGGGAGTAGGTCATGGATCGGATAAGAGACCTCGTAATTCGGGTAGATTCCGTGGTACCTCGTCTGGAGGTAGAGATTCTCATGGTAGAGGCCATCCTCCTAGGCCTTATCACTCAGCTCTTCGGGTTTCTCACGATGCTTCTAGTGGTCATAATTCTCAGCCACACTATTCTGATTAGCAGCCTATCAGTGCACCACCACTTTGCTATTCGCAGCAGTCGAGGGCTTGTTTACGTGCAGCGATCTTAGGCACATTGCAAAGTATTGCCCTGGATCTTCTGATAGCTCTCAGCAGCAGGCTTCTCGTGCTATGGTTCAGTCCTCAGTTCCCCCACAGCCTGCCCAGCCAGCTAGAGGCGGGGGTAAAGGACATAGAGGTGGAGGCAGAGGTCATAGAGGTAGAGCCCAGACCGATAGAGGTAGAGACCAACCAGCAGCTGATCGTCCCAGAGATACTGCTCAGGTTGGTGGGGCCCAGCCCCGATGTTATGCACTTTCTGCCAGACTAGAGGCTAAGTCCTCAGATGCTGTCATTATTTTGGTTTGTGACAGAAAGGCATCAGCATTATTTGACCCTAGGTCTACATATTCTTACGTGTCCTCCTATTTTACACCATACTTGTTTCAGCCTAGTGGTCCACTGGGTGTTCTTGTTCATGTGTCTATACTAGTAGGCGATTCTATTGTGGTTGATCGAGTTCATTATTCATGTATTGTAGTGATTCAGGGTCTTGAGACTCGTGCCGATTTATTGCTCTTAAATATGGTGGATTTCGATATTATATTAGGCATGGACTGGCTATCTCAATATCATGCTATTTTAGATTGCCATGCCAAGACTGTGACTTTAGCTCTGCCGATTTTGCCTCGTATAGAGTGGAAAGGAATTTCAGGTCATACTAGCCGCAATGTTATTTCTTATGTTAAGGCTCAGTGTATGGTTGGAAAAGGGTGATTGGCTTGTTTAGCCTATGTCCGTGATTCCAGTGATGAGGCTCCTTCTATTGACTTTATACTCATGGCTCGTGAATTTCCTGAGGTATTCCCTTCAGACTTGCCAGGTATGCTGCCCGATAGGGACATTGATTTTTGCATTGATTTGGCTCCAAGCACTCAGTCCATTTCTATTCCCCTATATCGTATGGCTCCGCCAGAGTAAAAGGAATTGAAGGACCAGTTGGAGGATTTACTTTAAAAGGGTTTCATTAGACCCAGTGTTTCGCCGTGGGGTACGCAGATATAATTTGTAAAGAAGAAAGATGGTTCGATGACAATGTGAATTGACTATTCACGGTGCCACGGTATTTTCGAAGATAGATTTGAGATCTGGCTATCACCAGCTGAAGATTAGGGCATCTGATGTCCCTAATACAACATTTCGCATTCGGTACGGACACTATGAATTTCTGGCCATGTCTTTTGGGTTGACAAATGCCTCAGCAGCTTTTATGGAATTGATGAATCGGGTGTTCCGACCTTATTTAGACTTGTTTGTAATAGTCTTCATTGATGACATATTAATATATTCTCGCAGTCAGGAGGAGCATGCCCAGCATCTCAGAGTGGCTTTGCAGACTCTGAAAAATAGCCAACTATATGCAAAATTTTCAAAGTGTGAATTTTGACTAAGCTTAGTTGCATTCCTGGGTCATATTGTGACGACAGCAGGTATTCAGGTTGATCCAAAGAAGATTGAGGCAGTCAAGAACTGGCCTAGACCGACATCAGCCACAGAAATTCAGAGTTTCTTGGGATTTGCAGGTTATTATCGGCAATTCGGGGAGGGGTTTCATCTATTGCAACCCCACTTACCAGATTGACAGAGAAAGGTGTTCAATTTCAATGGTCAGATGAATGTGAAGTGAGCTTTCAGAAGCTCAAGATATCCTTGACCACAACACTGGTATTGGTTTTACCCACAGGTACGGGACCTTATATTATTTATTGTGATGCTTCTCGTATTGGGCTTGGTGCGGTGTTAATGCAGGATGGCAAGGTTATTGCTTGTGCTTCGAGGCAGTTGAAGATTCATGAAAAGAACTATCTAGTTCATGATTTAGAATTGGCGGCGATTATTCACGCATTGAAGATCTGGAGGCATTATTTGTATGGTGTGGCATGTGAGTATACACCGATCATAAGAGTCTTCAATATTTGTTTAAATAGAAGGAGTTGAATTTGAGGCAAAGAAGGTGGCTATAATTGCTGAAAGATTATGATGTCACCATTTTATATCATCCGAGAAGGGCAAACGTAGTGGTCGACGCTTTGAGTAGGAAGTTAGCCAGTATGGGTAGTCTTGCTTAAATTCCATTCAATCAGAGGTCGCTTGCTTTGGATATTCAGTCCTTAGCCAACCGATTTGTGAGGTTGGATATTTCTGAGCCTAGTCAAGTTTTAGCTTGTACGGTCGCTCGCTCTTCATTATTGGAGCGTATCCGCGATCAACAATATAATGATTCTTAATTATGTGACCTTAAAGACTTGGTTCAGCAAGGAGGTGCCAAGCAGGTCACCTTAGATGCTGATGGGATTCTAGGATGCAAGGGCGCATTTATGTGCGAAATGTTGATGGGCTTAGAGAATTAATTTTATAAGAAGCTCACAGTTCGCGGTTTTCTATTCATCCAGGCACAACAAATATGTAACAAGATTTGCGGCAACATTATTGGTAGCGTAGAATGAAAAAGGATATTGTGGCATATGTAGAGCGGTGTCTGAATTGTCAGCAGGTTAAATATGAACATCAGAGACCTAGCGGCTTATTTTAGAGAATTGAGATTCCTGAATGGAAGTGGGAACGGATCACTATGGACTTAATTTCTGGACTTCCAATGACTCGGAATAAGTTTGATGTTGTTTGGCTGATTATTGATTGACGGACCAAGTCAGCTCATTTTATTCCTATTGCCACCACCTATTCATTCGAGAGATTAGCTGGGATTTATATCAGGGAGATTGTTTGCCTTCATGGTGTGCCTATCTCTATTATTTCAGATCGAGGTACGCAGTTTACCTCACATTTCTGGAAGGCGATTAAACGAGAGTTGGGCACCTAAGTCCAGCTAAGTACAGACTTTCATCCCCAGATGGACGGTTAGTCCGAGAGGACTATTCAGATATTGGAAGATATGTTTCGGGCATGTGTTATTGATTTTGTAGGTTCGTGGGACCAATTCTTGCCTTTGGCAGAGTTTGCTTATAATAATAGCTATCAATCGAGCATTCAGATGGCTCCCTATGAAGCCTTGTATGGTAGGCGGTGTTGTTCGCTAGTTGGATGGTTTGAAGCGGGAGAAGTTCGATTGTTGGGTACAGATCTAGTTCTGGAGGCCTTAGATAAGGTCAAGATCATTCAAGATAGGCTACGCACAGCTCGGTCCAGGCAAAAGAGCTATGCAGATCGCAAGGATCGAGATATAGCTTTCATGGTTGGGGAGCAGGTATTGCTCCGAGTGTCGCCTATGAAGGGCTTAATGAGATTTGGAAAGAAGGGCAAACTTAGCCCTAGGTTTATTGGCCCATTCGAGATTTTTGATCGTGTGGCAGAGGTGGCATATAAGCTTGCCTTGCCACCTAGCTTGTCATCTCTACATCCAGTGTTTCGTGTATCCATGCTCCGAAAATATCACGGCGATCCATCGCACGTGTTAGATTTCAGCACTGTCCAATTGGACAAGGTTCTATCTTATGAGGAGGAGTTGGTAGCCATTCTAGATCGGCAGGTTCGACAGTTGAGGTCGAAGAGTTTTCCTTATGTGCGAGTTCAGTGGAGGGGTCAGCCTCCTGAGGCATCGACCTGGGAGTCCGACTCTGACATGCGAAGCCGATATCCTCATCTATTCCCTGACTCATGTACTTCTTTCTTTTGTCCATTTGAGGACGAACAGTTGTTTTAGAGGTGGAGAATGTGACGGCCCAAAGGGTCATCACTTGTTTTCTTAATCATTTCGAGCTTCCGAGGCCTTGAAAACCTCATTTAAAGTTTCCTCGATTTGTGTGCGAAGTTCGGGCGCGAAGCTGGAAAATTTTTATGTTGAAATATGTGAAATATTTGAAGAATTTTGATATTAATATAGATATGGATGACTTTGGTCAACATTTTTGGTATACGGACCAGGACCCGTGATTTTACGGTCTCAGAAAATCTATAGAAAAATATGGAACTCGGGCGTATGCCCGGAATCAAAATCCAAGGTCTAGAACCCCGCTAAAAGAATTTTTCTGTTAAATTGTTTTTTGAAACTTTTTAAGGAAAATGAAACTGAAATTTGATTAAAAAGTATTGGTATCGGGCTCGTATTTTTGTTCTGGCTCCCGGTACAAGTCATATATATTGGTTAAGCGCTTCCTGTAAAGTTTGGTTGAAAACGGACGCCGTTTCACGTGTTTCGGCCTTAAATTGGAAATTTTGGAAGTTATGAAATTTTGAAAGAAATCTTGAGTTTTAAGGCTCAATTCATTGATTTTAATGTTATTTTGGCGATTTGATCGTGCGAGCAAGTTCGTATGATGTTTTTGAGTTAGTGTGCATATTTGGTTTGGACCCTCGAGGGCTCGGGTGTGTTTCAGAGGTGGTTCGAGATGTTTTTGGACGTAGGAAACTGGCAGATTTTCTACAATTTTTACACAGAGGTTTCACTCTACGCGATTGCGTCCTTGTTCACGCGATCGCACTACCTTGACCATTTCCTCAACGCGATCGCACCCCGTTTCACGCGATCGCGTAGCTTCCCGTCCTTCTTCAACGCGATCGCAAGCCTTTCCACGTGATCGTGTAGTGCAAACGAACCACCCAGCAAATTTCTTCTACGCGATCGCAGCACTGTCCACGCGATCGCGTAGACTTGAGCATTTACCTTCCGCGATCGCGACCCTGTTCATGCGATCGCGTAGACTTGAGCATTTACCTTCCGCGATCGCGACCCTGTTCATGCGATCGCGTAGAACAAAAATGTTGTCCAGTGAATTTAATCCCAAAACAGAACAGAATCACGATTTTCATCCCATTTCACAAACTCTCTCTTCTCCACAGCTTCTTGGGTGATTCTTCATCAATTCTTCATCAAACTTCTTGGGTAAGTGGTTCTTGACTCATTTTCTTCATTTTCCTTCAATATTATTTGAATTCCTAGGCTTAAATATGTGTAAATGGGTAGAAAAATTAGAGAAATGAGTATAGTTAGGGTTTTCAAAGAATTTGCAATCTAGACCTCATTTTGGGGTCAAATTTAAGAACAAATTGTATATTTGAACTCGTGGATGATTGGGTGAATTTATTTTGGTTCGAAACTCGAGTTTCGATCATATGGGCCCAGGGTCGATTTTCACTATTTCGGGCAGAATGTTGTAAAAATTATATTTGTCCATATGAACTAGTTTGTTGAGTATATTGATAATATTAAATCAATTGTGTATAGATACGATTGGATTGGAGCCAAATTCGAAAGGAAAAGGCATAGTTACGGATTGAATTGTTCGTAAAACATTCGAGGTAAGTGTTTGTTCTATCCTAGCTTGAGGGAATATGAATTGAGTTTATGTGTTAATTGTTATATGTGGAGTCCGACGTATAGGCATGGTGACGAGTATCTATACGTTGGGGGTCGAGCATGACCGTGGGTCTTAAATGGATTAAATTCATATTAATCCTATGTGATTATGTGAAAGGAAATTATTATTGGTTTTATACCGGTAATATATATAAATTGTTGATTAAGGGTTATTGGTGTCACACCGGTAACGAACATATATTGTTGATTTATTATCATTTATTGGTTTTACACTGGTAATATAAACATTGTTGAAATTGAAGATTATTGGTTTAATACCGGTAATACTTTTATATACTTATTGTTGCTCAGAGATTATTGGTTCAATGCCGGTAATATACATTATTACAGAATTGGGATCGTGTGGCACGCCGACCACTCATATATTAAAGAATTGGGATCGTGTGACACGCCGACAACTTATATATTAAGGAATTGGGATCGTGTGGCACGCTGACCACTGATATAATAAAAAATGGGATAGTGTGGCACGTCGACCACAAAGTGATTTGAATCTTGGCATTGGCCATAGTTGCCGGTAGCCTATTGTTAAATCTGGGAGCGAGTGGTACGCCTACCATAAGATATGCAATGAAAAAATAAATTGAGACATGAAAGTAAGTTTTGTTCCATTGTTCAGATTACTTCGGATATCATTAAGTATGGATTGCTATTTCAGAGCAGATTCTTTCCTTATAAATGTTCGACAATGTTTTTCTGCTGTTTTATATGTATATAACCCAACTGTACAGGTTTATGTGGGTGACTGGTCCTAGCCTCGTCACTACTTCGCCGGGATAGGCCAGACACTTACCAGCACATGTGGTCGGTTGTGCTGATACTACACTTTGCGCTCTTTTTGCGCAGATAAAGGTTACGGACAGCAGCAATGACAGTAGCACGATTGTGGATATTCCGACTACTGAGACTTCGAGGTAGCCTTGCAGGCGTCCGCAGGACCCGTTGTCTCCTCTATCTATATTTTTCATTCTGTTATCTCATGTATTCGAGATAAATAGCTTATATTTCTTTCAGATGATTATATGTATTATTCTTAGAAGTTCGTGAGTATTGTGACACCAGTCTTGGGTAGTGTATCATGTTTGGGTTTTCTGTATCTTATTTAGTAAAATTTGCTAAGTCTTCCGCTAAGTTTAATTATTCCGTTGTAATTACATGATTTTATTTAAAGTCTTAAGAAGAAAGTTGTAACTAATGAAAATGTAAGTAAGAATTGGCTTGCCTAGCTTCCACTAGTAGGCGCCATCATGACGCCCGATGGTGACAAATCCGGATTGTGACATTATTCCTATACACTATTTGAAACTTTGTTACCCTTAATATTCATGTTTAGTTCATTTACCCGGCATAAACAAATTTGTTTACAAAATATGAGTATATACAATGTAATTATAGCAAAATTTGAATAAGGAGGGTAATATAGTTTTGTATAGTATATAGGAATGTAAAATATTTTTATAAAGGAGAAGATTGGTGCTAAAAAAATTTGGACAATAGTAGAAATTTAATTATAGTATAATACTTAAAGTTAAATTGGTGAAAGTTCGAACTTGAAATAATAAGGATAAGACAAAAGAAGATAATATTTTGTATTATAAATAATTTTTATTTTATTTTTTCCAACAAATGACAACTCTGGGTATTTTTTTTATATATCTGTAAGTTATCTGTTTGTAAAATATTAACTAAGTATTCGTCGTTTTTAGATCTTATACTGTAGTTATCAATTTTTCTTGAGTTATAGGGACAATCTTTTCATTCCAAATCCCTAAAGAGATTAAAAAAATAAGAGAAAAAATTATTTGTAGCCACTAGGGTTAAACTTATATCAGTTGATACCCATAAAATAATCACTTACAAGTAATAGCCTCAAAAAAATAACAAATGCTAGCAATTGAAAAAGCTGCAACTTATATGATTCAACGAAAATGAAAAGGAAAGAAGGAGAAAACGATTTTCTATCCTAAATTCACGGTTTCAGTATGAGATCTTCAACCTCCAAACACTATAAAAGCCGCCCAATTATTCATTTTCTGAAAAACATTGTAGGGTTTATGAAGTTTAAACCTAGAGAAGAGCTCCCAAAAATTCACGCTGAAATTCAAAGTTTTTGCACAATTGTTGCCTACAATCAGCTTGATACAGTTGAGATTTCGTTCTTAAATTATGAAATTTATACAAAATCGACAAAATCAACAAAATCAACAAATAGATTGTCACTATACAATATAAATTAGTATTATACAAAATAGATTGTCACTATACAGCAAATATATAAAATAGATGTAACTACACAAAATATATACAAAATAGATGTAACTATACAAAAAATATACAAAATAGAATGTCACTATACAAAAAATATACAAAATAGATGTTACTATACAAAATATATACAAAACGACTGTCACTATACAAAAATACATGATACACTCCAAAATATTAGAAAATACACATTATACACAATTTTTATACATTTATAGACAGATTATACATTCACGATACAAGTTATATTTGGGATACACAAATATATACACTTTAGATAGACAAGCGCAGTTGAGATAGGCTCAATGTACACCAATGATACACTATCGAACTTAGGATACAATATTTATACATTGCACTAGGTAGGGATCGAACCTGCGACCATCTGCTTAGGAAATAGGCGCTCTACCCACTGAGCTACAAGCACTTGTGTTGTCATACTCATTCTGTTCGGCTAGTATATGCAATATGTTTAGGCCGAATGGCCATTTTTTGAAAGTGGGTCAAAACATGGGCTATTAAAATTTTGAGGGGCTATATAGTGTAGTTTTCTCAAAAAATAATGATTTTTAACAGATTTATTTGACAAATCTGTAAAGAATCTTGATACAAATACTTATGGAGTACTTGCTTGTTTTTAATATTAGGTCACATAAATAATAACAACTTTCATAAGATATTCCCAGAATAAGAATAAAACGATTATAGATTTTTGTAAAAAAAGATTTCTTTCTTTATTGTGTTAGCTAAAAGGGATCAACATTCATCATTCAAGAAATACCTTTTGTTTTATAATCAAAGATATTATTTAAATATTATTTATGCGGTTTTTAAAAAATTATATATTCATTAATATGGGGTACACGTGCAAAATAACAGTAACATACTAAGTAAAATCTTACTAACGGGGTTTAGAGAGAATAAAGTGTACGCATACCTTATCCAAAAAGAATAAAAAGGTAGTTTTCGGGGGACATTTGGCTCAATAAAACACGGGGACATGGATAGTATTAGAAAGTGTTTTGTCTTCCGTTACTTTAATAATAGTTGCAATTAGAACTGGCAATAATATTTAACTTCGAAACATATCCTTTTTCAACTACAATTAAAAACAATTCTTCAAATTTCAACAAAATATTATCCAAACTCTTATTTTGTAAGAACTAGTATAATTTTTACGGAGATAATTGTTGTCCCCCAAAACAAAATTAAATTATTTTGAGAATAAATAAAAGCTTCGGCCTCTTTTATTTAGAAAATAAAATATATAATTTACTTTATTTTCTTTTAGGAACAAAGACAGAGGCGTTTTTTATTTTATTCTTCTTCTGCAGATTATTTTCCTATTCTACTTCAAAGATGACATGCATGAAAATTTAAAGGCTTTTTTACTCTTAGCTTACGTCAGAAATTATTTATATTCATGAGTTAAAAAATATATTTAGATTTTTTTGTATATATATATATATATATTTGATTTTCCAAAATTTTAATACAAAATGAAAATGTAATACAATGTCCACGCAATATTTGATTTTCCAAGAAGCCGAAGATCACCTTCTTTTGTCTAGCGAAATTTTTTGACCAACACACATAAAATTGTCCGCAAGGCAAATGATTGAGTCTTTGCCAAAAACCAATGAAAACACTGGGACATCAATCAAAACCTAAATACCTAGGTCTACATTTCATATCCTTAGTCTTTTATTTGATTTCTTGAGCAATTTTGACTGAGAATTTTCTTCCTCGGATGGATATGGACATTTTAAGAAATTTTTCGTGTCACTGCTTTCCCACTTTGACCCTTTCAAACTCACTATAGCAGTCACTAGCTATAACAAGACAGAACATTTGATTTTGATTTGATGGTTAAGATTTTGATTAATTTCCTTTATTCAAGGTTTGATCACTCAAAACTTAGGCCCTGTTTGGGCATGTATTATGTCAAAATAAATTTATAATTTATTTTCAAAACTCATGTTTGGTCTTAAATTTTGCCTATATTTTGACCAAATCCTAAATCTCAAAATCAGCTCTTCCAAAATTTGGAAATTATATACATGCTTTTTTCCAAAATAAAGTTGAAAAATATATTTTGAAAACACATGTCCAAACACATTTTTATTTTCGAACCAAACATTACCCAAATTATATTTTTCAAAATAAATTTGAGATATATGACCAAATGCTAGCTAACCTTTGTTGGTCTAGGTTATTCAAATTTATACGAAAGTTATCCAACTAATTACATTCTGCATCTTTACGCTTTGTCCATAAGACAAAACCGTTGACGCGTACAAAGGTAATTACAACTCTAGTTATGTAACTTAAATACATCTTTGCATAGGAATTAAATGGAATATGTATGCTGAGTAATTACGAAGCATTTTCTCGTCTTAGCTTCTTTTTTATTCATGCCATCCAATCGCATGAAAGTCTTAAGATTATTAATATCTTTTTCTTCTTAATATTGACTTAACTCATACCTTGTTGTAATGACCCAACCAGTTGTTCCGAGCATTTGCGTTCTGTTTAATGATTTGAGGTGTTGAGTGTTAGGCGACGTGTATTATCAAAATTAACATTGTTAAGGAAAAACAAGAGGGAGAAGAAATAGAATATATAATTCCGAGTTCACAATTTGCTTGTGTGTCCTTAAGGAATTTTAAACCCCTCACAGTTGCCAAGGTAATGGATTAAATCCTCCCAGGATAAAACGGAATAACCTTCCTGCGATAGTGGCAATACAAGAAGCAGGATACCAACGAACTCAAAGAGCGGAGCGAATCACACTTACGGTTTTCAAGGAACGAGAAAGCTCAAGAATTTTTGGATTAATGAACTTGGAGAGAGGGAAAGAATTTCTGAATTTCTGAATTTCTGAATATCTAGAATGGCAGCCATGCCTGAATTTATAGGCAATTGTTGGTTTTGTGAAAATGTATGGTGCCTCTTCATGGTGTCTGTTCATTGTGAATAGACACCTGATAGGAAGATACGTTCTTTCAACGTTATTTATCAAACTGGGTCAACTAGTTTAACCAAATAAACCGGGCCAAATTTTGAAGCCCAATCCAATCCATTTAATTTCCCACCATTACCCAATTCACACTACTCATCTTTAAAGCCCAATGGCTTAAAAGTCCAACAATCCCCCGCATGAATAGGGAATGGCTATATAAAAAAAACAAGGAAATTGTGTGATTCGCAAGAAAAAATCGATCGCATCTGGATAAGTAGGTTTCCCTTTGAACTTTCCATAGTGAACATATGTCGGATATACTCGGTCAATCGGTAGATTTGATATCTTTGAACCGTCGAACTTTGGTTTATACCTAGACAACCATATGTCACACAATCGACCCTTAACCGTCTTTTGGTTTTCATTATTGTGTTCGTTTCAGCCATGAACACCGCCTGGTCTCATAAGTGCGTAGAGAATTGGCCTTACAGAATTCTCCTTGAAGCGGCTTACACTTCACACTTACATAGGTGATTCCTAAACATGTAATCCTTTAGATTGACACTATTTGATAGATACCTCATCAAATTTAGGTAATCATTAAAGAACGTGTAAAGTTCTATCCTTGTTACTGAATATTGTCTTCATCGCGAGAATGGACCAATGATTTTATTTTGACAATGTTGAACCGGTCAATCACAACTTTGTTTGAGCTCCTTGAACCTAGATCTCGGAACATCCAAAATTCTAGGTAGAGTTACCGCCATGTTGACTTGTCCTCGGCCATAGTCCCATTCCCTTAGATGATTTCTCAACTCCCTCTCTAGTTAAGCCTTTTGTAAGCGGATCCGCAACATTATCCTTTGATCTTACATAATAAATAGTGATAATTCCACTAGAAAGTAGTTGTCTAACGGTATTATGTCTTCGCCGTATATGACGAGACTTTCCGTTATACATAACGCTCCCTGCCCGTCCTATTGCAGCCTCACTATCGCAATGTATGCAAATAGGAGCCAAAGGTTTTGGCCGGAACGGAATGTCTTCTAAAAAATTCCGAAGCCATTCAGCTTCTTCACCGGCTTTATCCAATGCTATAAACTCTGATTCCATTGTAGAGCGAGCAATACACGTATGTTTAGAAGACTTCCAAGATTCTGCTCCTCCACCAACCGTAAACACATATCCACTTGTGGACTTTGTTTCTATTGAGCCGGTTATCCAATTTGCATCACTATATCCTTCGATAACTGTAGGATATTTATTGTAGTGCAAAGCGTAGTCTTGAGTATACTCCAAGTATCCCAGAACTCGTTTCATTGCCACCCAGTGATGTTTGTTGGGATTACTTGTGAATCGACTAAGTTTACTTATTGCACAAGCTATATCAGGTCGTGTACAGTTCATGATGTACATTAAGCTTCCTAACACACGAGCATACTCCAATTGAGATGTACTTTCACCTTTATTCTTCATAAGATGATGGTTTAAGTCAATTGGAGTCCTTGCACTTCTAAATTCCAAATGTTTGAATTTTTCAAGTACCATTTTCACGTAATGTGATTGAGACAAAGCTAGACCTTGAGGAGTCCTTTTGATTTTAATTCCTAGAATTATATCGGCAACTCCTAAGTCTTTCATATCAAACTTACTAGCAAGCATGCGCTTAGTAGTTTGAATGTCGACAACGTCTTTGCTCATTATTAGCATATCATCAACATATAAGCAAACAATGACTATATGATTTGGAACGTTTTTAATGTAAACACATTTATCACATTCATTAATCTTAAATCCATTTGACAACATTGTTTGGTCAAATTTCGCATGCCATTGCTTGGGTGCTTGTTTTAGTCCATAAAGGGACTTAACAAGTCGACACACCTTCTTTTCTTTTCCTGAACCACAAATCCCTCGGGTTGGTCCATGTAGATTTCTTCCTCTAAATCACCATTTAAGAAGGCTATTTTCACATCCATTTGATGGATTTGAAGATCATACAAGGCGGCTAACGCGATTAGCATCCGAATGGATGTAATTCTTGTTACCGGTGAGTATGTGTCAAAATAGTCAAGACCTTCTCGTTGTCTAAATCCTTTGATGACAAGTCTTGCCTTGTATTTGTCAATAGTACCATCGTCTTTCATTTTCTTCTTGAAAATCCATTTAGAACCCAACGTTTTATTACCCTGGAGGAAGATCAACCAATTCCCAAGTATGGTTGCTCAATATGGATTCTATTTCACTATTGACAGCTTCTTTCCAATATTGTGCCTCTGAGGAAGACATTGCTTCCTTGAAGGTACGAGGCTCATTTTCTAACAGAAAAGTCAAAAAATCTGGACCGAATGAAGTAGATGTCCTTTGACGTTTACTTCTTCTCGGATTTTCTTCATTAGGCATACCATATGTTATTTCCTCCCGAGGTCGTTTTGACTTTTGGCATGTCACTTCACTTTCCTTTTTATACGGATAAATAGTTTTAAAGAATTCAACATTATCTGATTCTATTATCGTATTAATGTGAACCTCAGGATTTTCTGATTTATGAACCAGAAAACGATATGCCTTGCTATTGGTTACATATCCAATAAATACACAATCAACCATTTTTGGACCTATCTTAACCCTTTTAGGTTTAGGAACTTGTACATTAGCTAAACACCCCCACACTTTGAAGTATTTCAAGCTAGGCTTCCTTCCTTTCCACTTTTCATAAGGAATGGATTGTGTTTTACTATGAGGTACACGGTTGATTATCCGGTTAGCTGTAAGTATAGCTTCCCCCCACAAGTTCTGTGGTAAGCCATAACTTATTAGCAATGCATTCATCATCTCCTTTAACGTTCGATTCTTCCTCTCCGCAATTCCATTAGATTGTGGAGAGTAAGGAGCTGTTGTTTGGTGAATAATGCCATTTTCCAAACATATTTCTTCAAAAGGAGATTCATATTCGCCACCCCTATCACTTCTTATCATTTTGATCTTTTTGTTTAGTTGCGTTGCAACTTCACTCTTGTATTTCTTGAAAGCATCAATTGCCTCACCTTTACTATTAAGTAAATAAACATAGCAGTATCTTGTGCTATCGTCAATAAAAGTAATAAAATACTTTTTTCCACCGCGAGATGGTGTTGACTTCATGTCGCAAATATCTGTGTGAATTAAGTCTAAAGGACTTGAATTCCTTTCAACGGACTTATAAGGATGCTTAGCATACTTTGATTCCACACATATTTGACATTTAGAATTAATGCAATCAAATTTTGGCAATACTTCTAGATTTATCATCTTTCGCAATGTTTTGAAGTTTACGTGACCTAAACGCGCATGCCATAAAGTGTTTGACTCAAGCAAGTAAGAAGAAGCATTCACTTTATTGATTGGAACTGCTATTACATTTAGCTTGAAAAGGCCCTCACTTAGGTAACATTTTCCAACATACAAATCGTTCTTACTAATTACAACACTATTAGAAACAAAAATACATTTGAATCCATTCTTGACAAGAAGTGAGGTAGACACAAGATTCTTGCGAATTTCTGGAACATGGAGGACTTGGTTTAGAGTCACTATTTTTCCAGACGTCATCTTCAATGCAATCTTGCCAACTCCTTCAATTTTGGCCGTAGATGAATTTCCCATGAAGATGGTCTCGTCGGGACCTGCGGGGACATAAGAAGAAAATAATTCCTTGTTAGCACAAACATGGCGGGTGGCTCCAGATCTATCCACCATTCTTTCGGATTTCCTACCAAGTTGCATTCAGACAACATGGCACACAAGTCTTCCATTTCATCTTCAACCATGTTGGCTTGATTTTTTTTCTTCCTATCATTCTTTGGCGCACGACAATCTGCCGCCTTATGCCCAATTTTTCCACAGTTGTGGCAATTACCCTTGAACTTCTTCTTGCTTGGGTAATTCTTTGGTCCAGAAGCTTTCTTCCTCTTCTTATTTTGTGGTGCCTCCTCAACAATGTTTGCCCCCATAATTGTCGAGTTTCCAGGTGACTTCTTTTCTGCATTTTTGTTGTCCTCTTCTATCCTCAAACGAACAATCAAGTCTTCTAGAGTCATTTCCTTCCGTTTGTGTTTAAGATAATTCTTAAAATCCTTCCACAACGGAGGTAGTTTCTCAATGAAAGCAGCAACTTGAAAGGCCTCATTAATGACCATACCTTCAATAACAAATTCAGAGTTAATAATAAGATAAATCTTATTAATAGAATTATTGATTTGGGTCATATCTTCAGCAAGGAGGTCATGTACAATGACTTGTAGTTCTTGGACTTGTGTTATGACCGACCTAGTGTCAATCATCTTGAAATCCAGGAACCTTGCAGCCACGAACTTCTTAAGTCCTGCATCCTCGGTCTTGTACTTTTTCTCAAGCGCATTCCATAACGCTTTTGAAGTTTCCATGACACTATAGACATTGTACAAACCATCTTCCAAACAACTTAAAATGTAATTTTTGCATAAGAAATCAGAATGTTTCCATGCTTCAGTTACAACAAGTCGTTCATTGTCCGGAGTATCCTACCCCATGGCCGGAGGATCCTCCTTGATAAAACGTTGCAAACTCAACGTAGTAAGATAGAAGAGCATCTTCATTTGCCAGCGTTTGAAGTCAATACCGGAAAATTTTCCGGGTTTTTCTGCCGGTGCCATAGCATGGGCCGAAGTAGAACGGCTTGATGATGCAACCACACTCGTCATATTAGCACCCGTTCCCGCAACATTTCCATTAGTTTGGTTTCCATTCGTCATATTTCTGTAAAGTCAAAAACAATACAGAACTTTATTAAATCAGTGAAGTTTTTATATCTTCAAACTGAATGTCAAACCAAACATACAACACGTAACAATGGTGAAGTTTTTATATACTTCAAACACGTACGTTTATTATTCCGGCAAAGTTTTTATGTACTTTAAACCGGAGAGAAACAATTAATGGAGTAGAAAGCAACAAGGCTTTAGTCTCCAAGTTAATGTAAAACAATGCCGAAAAATAAAAATAATACAGAACTTTATTAAATCAGTGAAGTTTTTATATCTTCAAACTGAGTACCAAACCAAACATACAACACGTAACAATGGTGAAGTTTTTATATACTTCAAACCCGTACGTTTATTATTCCGGCAAAGTTTTTATGTACTTTAAACCGGAGAGAAACAATTAATGGAGTAGAAAGCAACAAGGCTTTAGTCTCCAAATTAATGCAAAACAATGCCGGAAAAAAAAATTAACTTGCGGTAGAAATTAATACTGCAAAATAAATTAAATTGCTACTGCTTTCAACACCAAACGTTGCTTCAACAATTTTAAAATTGTAACCAACCAACTAAAACCAAAGCAGTAACTCTTTTCCTTTATTTTAAACAAATTTCATTTCAAAGATGATATAAAGAGAGTATGTTTCTTTGCGGAAATATATGTCCTTTACAAACTCTTTTTCTTTCTTTTGTTTATTCTTAAGATTTGTTCTCAATTTCTAGCAAATACACGTTATAATAAACAGTAAAATTCCTTAAGATGTTAGGCGACGTGTATTATCAAAATTAACACTGTTAAGGAAAAACAAGAGGGAGAAGAAATAGAATATATAATTCCGAGTTCACAATTTGCTTGTGTGTCCTTAAGGAATTTTAACCCCCTCACAGTTGCCAAGGTAATGGATTAAATCCTCCCAGGATAAAACGGAATAACCTTCCCTGCGACAGTGGCAATACAAGAAGCAGGATACCAACGAACTTCTTATGGTGGCCCATGCAGGTCACGTGAACTACAAGTCATTGTACATGACCTCCTTGCTGAAGGTATGACCCAAATCAATAATTCTATTAATAAGATTTATCTTATTATTAACTCTGAAGGGGATGTAGCTCAGATGGTAGAGCGCTTGCTCAGCATGCGAGAGGTACGGGGATCGATACCCCGCATCTCCATTATTAATGTAACATCCCTCCGAACACACAGCAGCGGCGATGCCGGCCGTGCCACCGAACACACAGCAGTGACACGCAGCCTAAAGAATTGTTACCCTTGGGTATAAGAGCATTCCACGCATAGCTGCAGCTACTGGGAATCGAACCTAAGACCCAAGGCTTTTCAGGGATTTTACTCCCTCACCTCTCACCAGTTGAGTAGGGGCAGTTGTTTGGTGAATAATGCCATTTTCCAAACATATTTCTTCAAAAGGAGATTCATATTCGCCACCCCTATCACTTCTTATCATTTTGATCTTTTTGTTTAGTTGCGTTTCAACTTCACTCTTGTATTGCTTGAAAGCATCAATTGCCTCATCTTTACTATTAAGTAAATAAACATAGCAGTATCTCGTGCTATCGTCAATAAAAGTAATAAAATACTTTTTTCCACCGCGAGATGGTGTTGACTTCATGTCGCAAATATCTGTGTGAATTAAGTCTAAAGGACTTGAATTCTTTTCAACAGACTTATAAGGATGCTTAGCATACTTTGATTCCACACATATTTGACATTTAGAATTAATGCAATCAAATTTTGGCAATACTTCTAGATTTATCATCTTTCGCAATGTTTTGAAGTTTACGTGACCTAAACGCGCATGCCATAAAGTGTTTGACTCAAGCAAGTAAGAAGAAGCATTCACTTTATTGATTGGAACTGCTATTACATTTAGCTTGAAAAGGCCCTCACTTAGGTAACCTTTTCCAACATACAAATCGTTCTTACTAATTACAACACTATTAGAAACAAAAATACATTTGAATCCATTCTTGACAAGAAGTGAGGTAGACACAAGATTCTTGCAAATTTCTGGAACATGGAGGACTTGGTTTAGAGTCACTATTTTTTCAGACGTCATCTTCAACGCAATCTTGCCAACTCCTTCAATTTGGCCGTAGATGAATTTCCCATGAAGATGGTCTCGTCGGGACCTGCGGGGACATAAGAAGAAAATAATTCCTTGTTAGCACAAACATGGCGGGTGGCTCCAGAATCTATCCACCATTCTTTCGGATTTCCTACCAAGTTGCATTCAGACAACATTGCACACAAGTCTTCCATTTCATCTTCAACCATGTTGGCTTGATTCTTTTTCTTCCTATCATTCTTTGGCGCACGACAATCTGCCGCCTTATGCCCAATTTTTCCACAGTTGTGGCAATTACCCTTGAACTTCTTCTTGCTTGGGTAGTTCTTTGGTCCAGAAGCTTTCTTCCTCTTCTTATTTTGTGGTGCCTCCTAGACAATGTTTGCCCCCACAATTGTCGAGTTTCCACGTGACTTCTTTTCTGCATTTTTGTTGTCCTCT